>VDFB02284325.1:0-15622 GCA_007258455.2 Sequoia sempervirens | reverse complement strand
CTAATTGGGATTCCTTCCAACCCTTTTCAAGGCATCTATTGCAATGTCACCAAGGTGCAATTGCTAGTTTACTTGTAAATTTGATTACTTGACAATTTGACAAAAAGACTTTAACTTCTAAATGTAAATTAGATTTAAAAACCAAACTTCTAAAAAAACTATGTAAACAATCATAACTCAAACTATAAATCTTTATGACCATACATTTACCAATTATGATTAATCATAAAAAATTTGAAATACAAAATTTCTCGTATTAATGCATAACTATATAAACTCAACACTTGTTTTAACTAATTTTTGATACATTGAACGGGTGTTCTCGGGAATGATCGGTTTGGCTATTTAAGATGTCTGACCTAGTACTCCATGCATTTAAAACAGGGACATCAGAGGTGACGCTTATTGAATGTCTAGAACAGTAAGTCCTTGGCAGAAAATTTTCGTACGCCACGGGAGAGACCTTCTACGGGTGAGCTTACTAGGTCACACAGATGTGGCCCCTCTTCGACTCGTCTGGACTGTTCAACACGTCAAGCAGGGAAGTCTTTACATGTTTTCTTTCAATTACTAAGTCAATTTACAGACAACATAAATAATTGTGAACCAGGCGATTCACTCAACAAAGGAATTCATCTAGTGGAATTCAATAAATTATTCATGGCAGCAAAGAGAAACAAGATTGGTACCCATCCCTTCCAACAACAGCAGAAGACAGTAGTCATCCGATACATCGATTCTGTCTCTGTAGAGACCGACAGAGCCCACTTTAAAAGCGTTGTACAAAGCTTGACTGGGCAGAACTGCTTCCCTCATCATGACCAAACCCAACTCTCTTACCGTATTCCTCAAGTAGATTCTTCGCAGCCCAAAGATGACAATATTCTTGCAGAGCCGCCTCTAAAAGAAGCCGAAGATGAGCAGATGGAATTGGGTTTCTATGAGTTCGAGGCACCGAGTTTGGCAGCAGCGGAAATGGAATTGAGTATCACTGATTTCCCAATTGACTCTACGGGACTCGAAACAGAGATCATTTATGATCATGACTTGTTCTCCTTTCAAAGCAACAACATCAAAAGTAGTAAGGCATTGGACCTTCCTCCTTTGAACTTCTCGGACCAAGATATGTTTTTTGATTTCTCGGTGTGGCCAGAGGAGGACCACCAGATTTGTGATACGTGATTCTGTTTTATTGTGGTAATCAAACCCCATCTTTTGAATCATATGTGAATGTATTAAAGAGAAAAGTAATTCACTTTTTGATTCTTGTGTGGAGGTATAAAAGACGAATTCTCTCTTGAGATCCTCATTACACGTTTGTTTTCAATTGTACCTGCCTGTATGAATGCTTCCCATTTCAAGTTTGGTTAAACATAAAATGCGGCATCATAACTCCTCCATGTAGGGGAAAACCGTAAACCTTATGTGCGATGGTGAACGTCGTCACCCAAAACTTTTGTGACGTGGCCAATCTAAAACAACAGCATCCCAATCTCTAGGGATTTCTCATCTACAAGAGATTCCTTCCGGGTAGAGTAAAATTGTCTTTGAATAATGGCAAGGCCTCATATTCCCTGTTTTTGGGTACATAATATCACTAGTTATATAATTTTCAAAGATGATTTCCTCTTTCTTACTTGGTTAGTTGGTTTTAGTTAAGTATAGCCGAAACACTTGGTTTCGGAATAGTGGGTGCGATTTCAGATACGCCACTTAAATAATTTAAAACTTAAAGATTGTGCTGTTTAAACCATAAATTTTAAGAGAAATCATGATTCGCATATCATCAACAATGATTATTTAGCGAAAATCTTCAACAGAACTCATGGCTCTGGTATCATTAGCAATGGTTATTTAGCAATCTTGAGTAGAGGATTCGAGATCGGGTCACACGTTCGTCCAATCAAACACAAACTACCTTTCCAAATTCGATGCCATTCTCAAATACCATGCGTAACAGCTTGTTCTGACCCCTCAAATAAACGAAAACCCAGAGGTAAATCTTCTTGTTTGCTGTGTCTTTGCCACTGTATATGTTGTTATTTGTTCCTGTTTATGGGAGATGGAGCCTTGCTCGTTTTGTACAGGCTAAATAAAGCTCAATATCGCCTATTGTTACTTCTGTAACAAATTAAAGGCATATGTTAGCTCTAGGCAAGTAACTATTCTGTTATCCTATAATGGGTGTTATTTTTTCCAGTCGGCTGAATGGGTGTGTGAAACTTTCTATGGGGTTCTTTCCAGATATTATAATATGGCTTCTCTGGCTTCAGACAATCTCCAAAGAATTGATAGCATAATTTTGTTCATCATTTCAAGTTGGAGTACTGCTATATTTCTGAGTTACCCTAGGTACGATTGTAAATTTCAGTTTTCTCCACAGATGTTAAAAGTAGTTATATTAAAGTTAACGAGTTTTGAGGTTATTATTTGTTTATATAATTTTATGATTAAATGAAATTATTATTTTTATGGTCTTGCAAAAGTTTCAAGTTAGCTGTAATATTTTGATAAGTATAGTTGATTAGATAAAAGTAAACTTGTTGAGTTTGGTTATTATATTAAACAATCTTTTCTCAACATGGTTATGGTCTATCTTAATTTGAATTTTATTATCACTATCAACTTCTAGTTAAGATGGTTTGAGCTTTGACAATCCACAAATCTTAGGGTATAACATTTATAAGAGCATCAATTGACATTGAAAATATTGATCATCAAGTGTTCATTCTCCTTAATATCTTATATGTGCAATGTTTTACTGATCTATAGATCTCTTCAATCTTAATTTATTAGAGGTAAGTGCACATGCAAGATAGTGCATATGTGTCTCTTAGGAAGCAACAAGAGGATCCCTTATGCACAATATCAATCTCAAATTTTTGAACCTTACAACAATCAAATTAAATGGAATTTATCTATTAATGTATCTGACGATTTCAACTACCATAGATATGCTTGTATATGTCTCTCTCAAGAGGGAGAAGGGAACATAGAAACACAGAAACATGAACATTAAGCAAAAAGAACTTTGGATGTGAGGCCTCTGATAGAATTTGACTAATAAACTATCTAGATTCATAAATGCAGCCCCACAAACTTAAAATTGTTATTTTAGACTTTAAACATTTGATCAAGGTAGCTCTATATGGTAACTCAAGTTGGCATAAAAACAAGAAGTTAATATTGAATGCAAAATCCTCATAGATTTCATTTATTAGCATCTATTTTGAGGCTAGAAGGTTTGCAAGTTTGATGAAGAAAACTTTACAATAATGAATTTTATCAATTTTTGCATCCAATGATGTCTTGCATGTTCTCTAATAGACCCAAACTCTTGTAGAAATTGTTGCCTCACTAATTGAGTCACTAGCAACTTAAGGATTTGGTGCCAAGTTTGTTTCACATCTAAAGGTTCCCATAGACCTGGAGTTTTGTTTCAAAGTTTTTTGGTAAGAAGATACATCTAGTGGGAGGCTTAAATATTGAAGTATGAAGGATTTGATCCTAGTTAGGTGACACTTTAGATTGACTTTCATTGATCCTTCAAACCAATCTATGGGATTGTAATGATAGCAATGTACTTCAACTCCTCATTATGTGCCTTTTCCATGGTGTAAAATGGAAAAAGTAATAAAAGTTATATATTCCTTAAAAAAATATAATTTATTATAACACTACATAAATGAAAGTATTTATCAATATGTTCATTTTAGATTCCTACGTCTAAAGCTAGCAGAGGCATTACACTTTCGATTGGGTTCAATTTGTAATGTCCCTCTTCGATCAACCAGCCTCGAATATGGAAGATTCTTCCATCTTCTCCTTCAAATTCCTCCATTCTTCAATCAATCCATCTCTTTTTGCATTCTCAAGCACCTCAACTTAATTCTCTTTGCATTCTTCACTCTCAACATCACTTCAACACTCCATTGTAGCAACAACACTCCATCAATTATGCAAAGCTAGTGTAAAGCAAGCCATTAGCAAAATGGGCTTGGGGTCTTGTGAGAATCCCCTTTCCAATTTTGTATTATTCTCCATTGGCTAGTGAGCTTTTGGGTGGAGGTGGTAATGTTTCACTCCTCTCCTTTATGATTTGGTTGAGTAGCATTTTACTGTTTTGTAGTGTTTATTGCATCTTCTACTTTCCTTACTTCTTTACCACATATTTCTCTCTCATTGCTATCTAGCTCTCCATGGAGGTGGAAACACCAAAATGGGGGTCTGATTAAGGTAGGCCCCTATACAGCCCCAACATTTTCCCCCTCTTTCTTGTGTGTAGGTGGACTTGCATCTGGAGCTAGTTGGTGAATGTGCATCCTTGTGAGATCATCTTCGTCACCCTAGTTCTCATTTACTTATTTTATCACTTTAGTTTCTATTTCTTGTATCTACTTATTCTATTTTTATCATCAAGATTAGCTAGCCAGGTTGTAAGTTTGTGTTTTTGTAGTTTGTATTTTGTTCATTGTTTTCTGATTTTATGGATGCTAGCATGCTCGAGAGACGCCAACATTCTGTGTTGACATCCTAGAAGTATGTCATCATCCTTGGACAAAGAGTTGTTTGAGGCATAGTACTGATTTTGAAAATTGGCTTGTCTAGCCTAAACTTAAGCTCAGATCTGTAGAGTGATTGAAGTGCATTATAGTCCTCATCATTCTTTATCACTTTTTTAAAACATCCCTTTAGAGTGAAGTAAGTTAGGGAAGCCCTCTACTCTCAGCTCTCCATGACCTGGAGCCTTGGGATGGTTGGCCCCCCTCTCTTACAACAAGCACTCAAGGTATGAGAGGGATATCCATTATCTTGGTTAATTAATTACTCATATTTTATTACTTATCACTTGATTATATAACTCCCTATTCATGATCATCCTACCACTTTGGATTGGGGACATCTTGGGAGCCATTCCCATAACTCTCTCTAATACCTACATACAAAGCTCATCACATCCTCCAACAAATGTGGCATGGGAAAATAATGCATAAAATATTTTTTTTAGAATAAAAAAACATGGTCTCATAATATTCTAAATCGATAATGATTAAGGATACTTTTTATTTCACATTAAAATTCATCCAGAGTCACTCAAAAATTCAAATTTCCTAAGAAAATCTACAAAGGAAAACCATTCATTTTCCAAATTCCCAATTAAAGGATGCTTGAAAATTTAAACTTCAAATGTCAATTTCCCAAATTAAACTTTGGTTCTAAATCAAAAATGAAGAAGGAGACTTCCTTTCCTACATTAAAATTTATCACAAGTCACTCCCAAAATTGAAGTTTTCTAACATAACTTACAAGGGAAAAAAACATGAATTTCTCAATTCCACCATTGAAGAAAAGCTTGAAAAATTAAAATTAAAATTTCAAAATTCTAAAAATACCTTTTTTCTCTAAATGTAACCAACAACACACTTTTAAGGTCAATTTTACATTTTAATGAGGCTGATCCCACAAAGCTGGTTTACATCTTCTGGGAGATTCTAATTTTTGCTAAAATCACATATTTTTAGAAAATATAATGATTTAAGCCTTAAAATTTTATATTTAAAGCATTCCAATTGAATATGGTTTGATCAATCTACCTTAGATCAAACCCCCTTGGATAAAACCCCGCTACTTTTAAACCATACCTATAACAAAGTCTCCTTTACACCTATAAAAATGCTAATAAAAAACCACTTTTGATTTACCTTTTGGGGGATCAAATGAATTCATTTAAAAAATATTTTTTGTAATTATGTATTCCTTATTATAAGCTTCCCAAAAAGTATAATTTTAAATAAATTTAATTTTAATATTATATTTTTTTTTTATTTCTTGTGAATGTAGGTTTTTCACTGAAAATCAAGCTCTTTGTTTTGCATGTGGAAAAATAGAAGATTATCAAAAAAAAATTGAAAATATGAGTGCACTAGATATCAAGTCCTGATCCAACAAAAAAAAATGAATTTCGATACATACAAAAAGTTGTGTTATACTATTGTGTCAGTGGTCCGAATTGTAATTGGTTTTACTTTGAAACTTGATTAAAGAAAAAACATTCAATAAAAAACAATCTAACCAAGTGGAAGCACTAGATATCGGAGTTACAAATCTAAATTTGAAAGAATTATAATTTTATCCTTCATGGAAAAAAATTTATGCATTATACGGTGAGCACCACATTTCAAAATGTTGTTTTTTGAAAAAAACTAGTTTTCGAGGGAGATGGAGAAAGAAGTGCAATCTAATTCCAAATTTTTTTAAAAATATATATTTAGAATCTACATACAAAATGTCACGAAACGCTAGTTTGCATCATCTCCCAATTCCTCACAGTTTAGCCGCAATAGGTTCTCGAAAGTGAATATTTAGTTAAAAAAATTATTTCAATGTCCAGTTTGGCCAAAAATTGTAAACCACTATTGTGGGATCACCTACGATTTTAGAAAATTATTGCCACAACCATGCCTCTATTTGAGCATTTTTCAAAATTTTCAAAATTAATTAAATCCTACTCTAATTGCAAAATTTGAATGCTATTGAGGAATTCCTATGCTCCCCCAATGGTGAGCATGACATCCAAATTCAAAAACATATATAAATGGAGGATAAATGAGAATATTGCCTCCATTTTGAAGACACAACAAACATGGAAGAACTTGCAACTTTTCAAAAGAGAGGGGGAGAGAACACACCCAAGAATTCACACTCCATTTCCTATTCCATTGCTTCAAATCACATCCAATACCATTCCCATTTGCTCCCACACTTCAAATTTCAAAATTTTCTTTGAAAAGGGTTTGAGAGCCCAATTTTCCCAAACAACAAAATAATGAATCAAAATACTAATTCCCTTTTCCTATTAACCCTTTTCTTTTCCCACTATTTTGTAATTTTCTATATTTTAAATTCCAAAAAATTTGTTTAGTAATTCAAACAATTTACCTTCATTCATTTGCAATTATTTAACAACACGATTAAATCAAATATAAATACACATTCCCACCCCAAGGTTTTTTCAAAAATTAATTAACTTAGCCATATTTTAATTTTCCCATAGTTTCCGAAAATACATAAAATATTTTGATATAACTATAGAAATCATTTAAATTCCTAATATTTCATAACAGTTGAAAAGGTAATTTAACTATCATTTAAATATTCACCTTAATCTGATTCCAGGATTAAAATATGATTAAATCATGCAATATGCAACTTATTAAGTGTTTTGTGAAAAAAAATGAAATTATGAAATTATTTAAATCAAGCATGCATTGACATTTCACAACACATAGGCATTTAGAAAGAACTCCTAACTTAGATCTAGGCTCACATAGGGTCAAACATGACACATACCGTACTCAATTCAAGTATGATCAGGGAATAGATAGGAAGGGACCCAATGTGACATCTCTGAATTAACCACCGTTGGGGAATAACTCAAACCTATGTAGCTAGCTAGAGAAATAACCATGTAACTATAACCTTTCAATTCATGTCAAGGGTACCTATTCACTATATATATAGTTGAAGCATAGCATAATCATCCCAATAAGGTCCAATAGCATAAGAATAAAAGTACATCCATTATAAAATTAAGTAAATCATTCCTTTCTAGAACATCAATAATCAAGATTACATTTAACTACAACACTTATAATGTGTATCAATAAACTAAAGCATAATGATAAACCAGGCATGTAAACATACAAAATTGCAACAACCGACATGTTGAGGAAATGGTGGAGCTAAAACACCAATCTCACATTAACAAGATACAAATGGGAAGGGCATTACATGATGCTTGACAATGCTTTATAATGGATGCTTGATATATGATAGCTTGATAATGATAACTTGATAATGCTTGCTAGTAAAAATGTAAGTATTTGATCATGAGAGTGCTAGTGAGACTTTTTATAATAGAAGTTCTAAGGGATAATGCATGAGTGAAGGGATTATTTATATGCCTCATTGAACATTTGATCAATGATGGATATTAACTTGAAAGATTAATGGATGAGAAAATTTGAGAGAGGATAGGATCTATAATTTGAATTTGATGGAGAGAAAGATAAAATAATTAAATAAATAAATTTATTTAATTCAAAATGATAGCTAGAAAAAATAAATAATTTATTAATTTTAGAAGAAAGGGATTTAATTTATGAGTTATGAATTGTAGTTAAAAAGGAATGATCAATACAATAATCAACTATGTTTGGCTCATCAAAATCATCTAAGTGTATTTATTTTTGTTGTTTTCTAACTCAAATTCTATTATACAGAGGTACAATAAAATATAAAATGTATCCAAAATGTATAGGAATGAAATGTAATACATATGGTCAAATAGATGAGGATGTTTGTAAACACAAATAGGTGGATGATTAGGAAATTAGGGTACCCCAACTTCACACAAGATTGTACCATTTTTCAATACGTAATTGCACTAAGCCCCAATGCTAAAGTTGATCCACAACTAAATGGGAAGTGGCATGGATATGCAAATTTCAACATTGTAAATATATAGTACTATATTTTACACCGAAGGCGTATCCTATTTGAGAAAGGCCGAGCTAAATTATGAAATCTACGGTTCATCATATTCAAGAAGGGATGTCATACGATTGCAGCGATAGTGACCGTTCATTTTTTATGTTGACTTTTTCCCGGTTCATTCTATGTTGCCTTTTCTCGCATTTTTTCCAACCCGTGTGGAAGTCGATTTTATTTTATTTTTAATAAATACAGTTATCCCGAGTGCTGCGTAGACGTCTCATTGAAAAACTTTGTATCAGCGCCCCTGCACATCCCTTCCACATTATGTTCTCCACATTATGTCGGTCTGCAAAACTCCTCGGAGCCATCGCCTTTACCCTTCTCCCGCTTCTTTCGTTTGTAATCCTCGGCCACAGGGTAATCTCAGAGCCCCCCTTAGTAAAATCATGATGAACAACGAACTGTCGGGCATAGATGCCTTCATCCGTGCCACAGAAAACATGGAAGCATAGACAAGGCACGTGAAGTGTTTGACAAGGTGCCTCAAAGAGATGTGGTCTCGGATATGCACAAAAAATGGTTCTTTGAAAAGGCTTTTAGAAATTTCCAAACAAATGCAATTATTAGGTTAAAGCCAAATTCCATAACCTTTGCTAGCATCCTCCCTGCCCAATGCCAAAATGGGACCTTTGGAATGGTATGGACATCAATCATTTAGCATAAAGGATAGAGGAAGCAACTGCCCTAGTAGACATGCATGCAAAAAATTGAAGCATGAACAAGGCACGCAAATTGTTTGACAAAATACCTGAAGTAGATGTCATCTCATTCATTGCAGGATATGTGCAAAATGGATTTGTTGAAAAGGCTTTAGAAACTTTCAAGCATATGCAATTGGCAGGTGTAAAGCCAAATTCCACAACCTTCACCAGTTTCTTCCCTGCCTGTGCGAAAATGGGAGCTTTGGAACAGGGCATGGACATCCATCAAGGAATTTGGAATTTTTAGTGTGGAATTTTGAGGTTAAAGGTTTAAAGAGAAAGCTTGATTTTCCAATGTGGTCTGGCAGTTTTAACGGCTGGAATCAGACAACTGAGGACTTGAAGCAAGAACAAGATGAAATTGAGGATTTTGCCAATCTTTTATGTTGGAAAAAGATTGTTGAAAAGAATGACTGTGCAATATGGAAAAAGCCATCAAGTCACATTGTGATGCAAGCGTTTAAAGAACAAGATCGGATAGTTGAGGACTTAGTAAGAGCAGATAGAGTGGGATTTTCAATGCATTTATGTTGGAAAAGATTGTTAAAAATAATTTACAATATGGCAAAAGCCATCAAGTCATAAATGTGTGAAAACACCACAGAATATTCAAGTTCCTAGCTTTTGTCAAGATGATATTGTAGATGCATTCTTTTGCCTTCTGCGATCAACAGACTCCCCTCCTTGTTGTTGTCCTCCTGGTTGTGTTAAAATGCGAGCTTGGAACAGAAATTTATGCACACACCCACTGTGGGATAAGGATAGAGGAAATTTGTCAGATGTTGCAGTTGCAACTGCCCTGTTTGACATGTATGCAAAATGTGGAAGCATATACAAGACACGCAAACTGTTTGACAGAATGTCTCAAAGAAATGTATCTCATGAAATGCCCCTGATTGCAAGATATTCACAAATGGATAGTTGAAAAGGGTTTACAAACTTTCAAGCAATTGCAATTGGCAGGTGTAAAGCCAGACTCTACAACCTTTACCAGCATCCTCGCAGTCTATGCCGAATGGGAGCTTTGGAACAAGGTATGGACTGCATCAAAGCATAAAGTATAGCGGAATTTTGTCAGAAGATGTAGTTGCAACTGCGCTGGTAGACATGTATGCAAAATGTGGAAGCATAGACAACGCACGTGAAGTGTTTGACAATGCGCCTAAAAGTGATATGGTTTCGTGAACTGAAATGATTGCGGGATATCCACAAGATGGATTTGTTGAGAAGGATTTAGAAACTTCCAAGCAAATGCATTTGTCAGGTTTAAAGCCAATTTCCGCAACCTTTGCTAGCTTCCTCCCGGCCCATGCCAAAATGGGAGCTTTGGAACAGTATGGACGTCCATCGAAGCATAAAGGATAGAGGAACTTTGTCAGATAGGTGAAAATGCAAATTTAATGCAGCCTATGTGTTATACATCATGGTTAGATCATACCCGGATGTGGCCTTAACCTAGCTCAGTTAAGCACCAAGACTCTGCATCGAGTTAATTTTTTTTCGTTTTCAATGATTTAATTTTGTACCCATTTTGATTTTGGCCCGAAAAATCCTTTTTATACTTTTTGAAGTTTCTGTCAAACCTGTAACAGCAGTGGCTTTTCCCTTTTCAAAATCCACCAAGATTTTATTTACAGCGCATTGATTTTTTGTACTTGGTTTCTTGGATTTGTAATTTTCTCAAATATATCTTTGAAATCTATTTTCCTCCTTGAATGTGAGTATTGTTTTCACGTGTATTATTCATCTTCAATATGGATTAAGTCCCACCGTAATCTAAGTTTCTTTCTTATAGTTTTCATTATATTATTTATCAAACTCAAGTTCCTGTTAGTACAGAATTTGAATCAATTGTAGTGATTGACTTTTGCATTCTTATTTGGTTCACTGGAGCCGTCTGTTGTTATAAATAAATTGTTGAAATCTATCCCTCTCCTTGATTCTGAGTATTGTCTATTCTTGTTTAATTCTCTGTATGAAATAAGTCTTCCTGATCTAAGATTCCTTTTAATAGCATCAGTTACATCCCAACCCATCAAATAGCATCACATTTCTCTTGCTTTAGATTATATAGTGATTGCATTTGCATTTTGGCTGTATGTTTTTGGTGATTTCTTTCTGCCAGAAATAAATTTGTGAAATTTACCTTTAACCTTGATTGGCAGTATTGTTCTTACTTTTAAAATAGTGTTTACTAAACAGCTGTGTGGTTGATTCATATTGTTTTCCAACTTCTTTGGCATTTTTTGCTTGATATTTTGAGTCATGGCAAAAACTTTGACTATGAATTTGATGGTAAGAACTTCCAATTTAAGAATGGTCAAATTAATAAATTTTTGAGGACCAGAAACTTGCTTACTTTTGTCTGAACTAGCCGATTCTATCTGAGGCAAACACTTTTAATTAGTTTGGTCTGTTTCTATTCTTGTTTCTTTATGTGTGACAGTGTGAGTATGAATTTGATGGTAAGATCTACCAATTCAGTAATGGCCAAATTAAGAATGATTTGAGGGCTAGAGACTCGCTTTCTTTTGTCTGAACTAGTAGATTCTATCTGAGGCAAGCACTTTTAAATAGCTTGATCTATTTCTATTCTGCTATTTTGTGTGTGACTATGAATTTGAGGACTAGAGACCTACTTGCCTTCGTCTGAACTAGAAGATTCCATCTGAGGCAACACTGTTAATAGCTTGATCTGTTTCTTTTATGCTTTTTTGCATGTGACTATGAATTTGATGGCAAGAACCAGACTTGGAATTTGATGGTCTATTTGACTGTTTTTTCAATTTTAGACTGTATATTACACCGTATAGTTTGACTTGCTATATTTCTACTAAACCATAAAAAATAAAAATTTATTATAGGAAAAATGTAATAGTATTTTAATTTATAATATATATCATTTTATAATAAACATTATAAACAGACATTAATTTAGAATCAGAATATGATTTTTTTAATATTTTCCAATATGAATTTAGAAACTTTTCACATTTTTACTATCATTGTTTTATATTAATATATATGATTTATAATATTTATTATAAAAATATGTATTAATTTAGAATCTTTTCAATTTAGAATATAATTGTTTTTAAATTTTAGAATATTTTTAACAAGATTTGTTTTAAACATGAACTTAGAAACTTCTGTTAATTGTTAATTATAACAATAAGTTTTTTTTCAAGATATTGCATTTATAAAAGATCTTATATAAAAATTCATAAATTAAACAATTTTTTGGCAATTTATATTTTTCTGAAAATAACAAATGAAAGGCATTTAAATGATCAGACCTGTCATAAAATTTTCATATGACAGATAGGGGTGATAGTCGAATTCCAGGCCTGGCAAGAACTACCAATTTAGGAATAGCCAATTAAGAATGATTTGAGGACTAGAGACTTGCTTTATTTTGTCTAAACTAGCATATTCTATTTGAGGCAAACACTTTTAAATAGCTTGATTTATTTCTATCCAACTTCCTAGATTACAAGATTCCATGTTTTTTATTTTTTCCTCTTATTTAATAAAGATAATCCAGTTACATGAATACTAAGATCTCATGACAGTGAAACACTTAAAATATTGGAGTATATTTTACCAACTCCTTTGAATAATTTAAAAAAAATTAGAAGAAGCAATCAGTAGTTTTCTTCTTTCAATTGACCAACCTTGGGTGCTTTGAGAGTTTTTGGAAGATATAACTTGTAAGCCCCAAAGATAATCCAGCCTACCCCCTATTCTAGAAACTCACCTATTGAGTTCATTAGATTTTATATTGGGCTTTTTATGGTAATTGATGTATCAAAGATGATAGCCCTTGTATTTCAGACAAGATCCTGATGTCATTAACAAGGCACGTGAATTGTTTGACAAAATACCTGAAAAGTAGTTCGATTGTTATTTATGCTTCAATAAGTGGATTTTGATTTCCTTTTGCTAAAACTACTATGGTTAATTTGCTCCATGTTTTTATCCATTAAGTTCAAGATCTTGTCTGCATTAAGATTGTTTTTGGTGTATTTTTCATTTACTATATCTATTATTCTCCAAGCTTTAGGTTTCCTACAGAAGGGAAACGTCCTTCACACTATGCCAGTATCATATAAGCAATGCCTTTATTGATGCTTTTTATTTTTCTGTATGATTGATTATCACAGTTTGGAAATTTGAGATATTGTTTATAGGAGGCAAAATGGCAAACTTCTGCAAAGTAAATATTTTTGCAAAATTCTTTTGGATAAGATTGCAATTTGCTTTCTCCATTATTTGGGTCTCCTTACTAGATTCAACATTGGGGAAAGTCTTTAAACTGTAGTAAGACTCAAAACTTTAGAACTTAAAGAAAGTATGCAGCGATATAACTGTAGACACCATGAGGATGTTCAATACTGTTATCCATTCAATAATTGATAGTTTTGTTTAACAAATTACAGTAATAATATATTTAATATGCATGAGGTTCTTTTGACAATGCCTCATGAAATTGTGTCACCTGAACATTATCAAGCTAAATGAGGTTATTCGGGAAAATTTTGAACTCTTTTTTATGTTTGAATACATGTTACTGTATATTTCTCCTTCTACACATTTTCTTTTCATACAATTATTGCCAATGTTAATGTTTTAAAAATTACAAGGTTTTTAATATTAAACTATTAACTATTCCATGCTTTTTTTTTGTTTGTCTTATAACCTAAATAGAAATGTGATTTTCTATTTTACAATGATAGTCAAAGTTGGTTATATTTTCTCTAGGTAGGATATTCAAACATGCATTTCCTTCTTCAAATAAAATTGTTAATAGAAGTCAGTTCCAATTGCTTTATTTGACATGGTCTGAAACTTTCTATGATATAAATTGAATTTTGCAAGATGTACAGGGGAAGTATGAGTGCCTTGTGCTTTTGTGATGAAACATATACATATTGCTTTCATATTTGGATGGATTCAATACTCCTTGTGGCATTAGTATTGACAGGATTAGATGAACCAATCCTGACATTGTTAAGGAAACAAGGCATCCCAACATTACGACTGGCTCTCAAAAAATTCTCAGTGTTGGTTTCGAAGTACAAACCAGTTGCAGAAAATTGGATTTTGTAAACCATTTTATTAAGAACGTGGAGGGTTTTGTGACATGTAATAGTTAACAAAACAAAGTATTGCTACAATAATAAAGAAAAAAATGAATCTTTGAAAGATACACAAGTATTACAATGATGTTAATGATGAATTTGAATCTTCACATACAACGGTGGAACGCCAATAATTTAGCTTTCTCAATAAAGGGAGAGTGAAACTTTGTGCAACCACGTAACACAATTTTATTGGCTAAATGGGACCATGTTTTAATTATGATGTAACATTTATGTTTATTGTTTAACTCAATTTTTTATACAGTAGATTATAATATTATGATAAAATCAAAGAAGGTAACATTATGTTCACTTAGTGAAGTGCTCACTTTTTAGTATAGATAGTGATTATCTTTCTCCTTGAAAAAATAGTTGGTTTGAAGCTATCACTTCTACATTGAGACCAAAAAATGGCTTGCCAATTGACTTCATGTACTTCACAAATGTATGCAAAAAATAAACCAAAATTTTCTCTAATTGACCTTCCACACCTCTTTGGCTTACCCATTCAAATTATCTTCTGATTTATGAAATGGGATAAATATATTAGATCTCATCTTGTCCTTTGGACATGGAAACTTGCATAAGTCCCCTTCCACAGGTCAATAATGTTCAAGATATCACTGGACGGGTTCTAGAAAAGTGGCCAATACGTTCAACAACCATTCCACCTCGAATAAGCAGTGGAAGTGTTGCAAGGATCACAACTGACAATTTTAGCCAAGACACCTAGCTTTGGAAAAACCAGGTGGCAAGCTACAAAAAAATTAATGATCCACTTGCCCATGGGAGATATCGCAACATCATGGACATGAATGCTCATATGGGTGGTTTTTTTGTTGCCTTAGCTAATGACCCTATGTGGGTTATGAATGTTGTTCCAGCATATGCTAAAGACAACACACTCAGTATCATATATGAGCGGGAATTAATTGGCACTTATCATGATTGGTAATGCCTCTGCATCTAAAAATAAAACAAATTTTGCAATTGCCCCACACCCTAAATGCTCTATATTTTCCAACACTTGTTAGCTTTAATTACTTCTATTGAGCTCAAACTTTATACATTGAGTGTTTGTAGTTCAACACATCCACTTATATCAAGCACTTTAAGTCTCACCAAAGTAGAGCCACACCAATGTTCTCAAGTTTGAATTAATGTACTTAGACAAAATATTCTACTTAATGTAGCTTTTGGAGATTAAATATATAGTTGCTCCCT
>VDFB02284323.1:0-15035 GCA_007258455.2 Sequoia sempervirens | reverse complement strand
AAAAGTAGTTCGATTGTTATTTATGCTTCAATAAGTGGATTTTGATTTCCTTTTGCTAAAACTGGTCTAGTTAATTTGCTCCATGTTTTTATCCATTAAGTTCAAGATCTTGTCTACATTAAGATTGTTTTTGGTGTATTTTTCATTTACTATATCTATTATTCTCCAAGCTTTAGGTTTCCTACGGAAGGGAAACGTTCTTCACACAATGCCAGTATCATATAAGCAATGCCTTTATTGATGCTTTTTATTTTTTTATATGATTGATTATCACAGTTTGAAAATTTGAGATATTGTTTATAGGAGACAAAATGGGGAACTTCTGCAGAGTAAATATTTTTGCAAAATTCTTTTGGATAAGATTGCAATTTACATTCTCCATTATTTGGGTCTCCTTACTGGATTCAACATTAGGGAAAGTCTTTAAACTATAGTAAGACCCAAAACTTTAGAACTTAAAGAAAGTATGCAACGATATAACTATAGACACCATGAGGATGTTCAATACTGTTATCCATTCAATAATTGATAGTTTTGTTTAACAAATTATAGTAATAATATATTTAATATGCATGAGGTTCTTTTGACAATGCCTCATGAAATTGTGTCACCTGAACATTATCAAGCTGAATGAGGTTATTCGGGAAAATTTTGAACTTTATTTTGTGTTTGAATACATGTTACTGTATATTTCTCCTTCTACACATTTTCTTTTCATACAATTATTGCCAATGTTAATGTTTTAAAAATTACAAGGTTTTTAATATTAAACTATTAACTATTCCATGCTTTTTTTTTGTTTGTCTTATAACCTAAATAGAAATGTGATTTTCTATTTTACAATGATAGTCAAAGTTGGTTATATTTTCTCTAGGCAGGATATTCAAACATGCATTTCCTTCTTCAAATAAAATTGTTAATAGAATTCAGTTCCAATTGCTTTATTTGACATGGTCTGAAACTTTCTATGATATAAATTGAATTTTGCAAGATGTACAGGGGAAGTATGAGTGCCTTGTGCTTTTGTGATGAAACATATACATATTGCTTTCATATTTGGATGGATTCAATACTCCTTGTGGCATTAGTATTGACAGGATTAGATGAACCAATCCTGACATTGTTAAGGAAACAAGGCATCCCAACATTACGACTGGCTCTCAAAAAATTCTCAGTGTTGGTTTCGAAGTACAAACCAGTTGCAGAAAATTGGATTTTGTAAACCATTTTATTAAGAACGTGGAGGGTTTTGTGACATGTAATAGTTAACAAAACAAAGTATTGCTACAATAATAAAGAAAAAAATGAATCTTTGAAAGATACACAAGTATTACAATGATGTTAATGATGAATTTGAATCTTCACATACAACGGTGGAACGCCAATAATTTAGCTTTCTCAATAAAGGGAGAGTGAAACTTTGTGCAACCACGTAACACAATTTTATTGGCTAAATGGGACCATGTTTTAATTATGATGTAACATTTATGTTTATTGTTTAACTCAATTTTTTATACAGTAGATTATAATATTATGATAAAATCAAAGAAGGTAACATTATGTTCACTTAGTGAAGTGCTCACTTTTTAGTATAGATAGTGATTATCTTTCTCCTTGAAAAAATAGTTGGTTTGAAGCTATCACTTCTACATTGAGACCAAAAAATGGCTTGCCAATTGACTTCATGTACTTCACAAATGTATGCAAAAAATAAACCAAAATTTTCTCTAATTGACCTTCCACACCTCTTTGGCTTACCCATTCAAATTATCTTCTGATTTATGAAATGGGATAAATATATTAGATCTCATCTTGTCCTTTGGACATGGAAACTTGCATAAGTCCCCTTCCACAGGTCAATAATGTTCAAGATATCACTGGACGGGTTCTAGAAAAGTGGCCAATACGTTCAACAACCATTCCACCTCGAATAAGCAGTGGAAGTGTTGCAAGGATCACAACTGACAATTTTAGCCAAGACACCTAGCTTTGGAAAAACCAGGTGGCAAGCTACAAAAAAATTAATGATCCACTTGCCCATGGGAGATATCGCAACATCATGGACATGAATGCTCATATGGGTGGTTTTTTTGTTGCCTTAGCTAATGACCCTATGTGGGTTATGAATGTTGTTCCAGCATATGCTAAAGACAACACACTCAGTATCATATATGAGCGGGAATTAATTGGCACTTATCATGATTGGTAATGCCTCTGCATCTAAAAATAAAACAAATTTTGCAATTGCCCCACACCCTAAATGCTCTATATTTTCCAACACTTGTTAGCTTTAATTACTTCTATTGAGCTCAAACTTTATACATTGAGTGTTTGTAGTTCAACACATCCACTTATATCAAGCACTTTAAGTCTCACCAAAGTAGAGCCACACCAATGTTCTCAAGTTTGAATTAATGTACTTAGACAAAATATTCTACTTAATGTAGCTTTTGGAGATTAAATATATAGTTGCTCCCTTTGTTGCCTTTAAACAACCAATTTGTGTGTATGATGACTAAATTCATCTCCATTATGATATTTTATAAATATAAATCATTGATTCATATCATATGAATTTAGTTGCAAAAATTATAACCTACTTGTCAAATTTAGCTCTTTCTTCTGTCAAGCATCACATGGTAAAATAGTAACTTTTTATGTTTGTGTGAGACACTGAAAAAGACACAACCATACGGTTGGTCAAGCTTTGTTTTTTGCACTAGTTTTAATGCAAGGCTTGAATCGACCACACCAGTCCTTTGATTCCCACCTTCATGTGTCGTGGTCTACGAATGAATTTCATGAAGAGCTTTTCTAGGCAAATATTTGATGGTTACATAATATTTTGGTAAAATTCCAACTTACAATCAATATATTTTTAAAAAGCATTTAATTAAATTTTTAGTTAGATATTTTAGTTTATTTATAGTAAAGTGTTTATCTTAAGAGTATTATGAAAAGATAGGTAATAGATTATGATTTTTTTATTGAAGGTTTTTTTCTTAATACTTTAATCAAATTTTGTTTGGTTAATAAATGTTATTTAATGACAATACTTATTTTAAAAATATTTCTAAGAAAACAAATTATGTTGTAATATATGTTGTTTGTGTTTTGATTGTTATATACATTATCAATATTAATATGTTAATTAAAATATGTTTGTAATTGTATTTATAAATATCAAAAATATAACAATAACATATTATAATTTGAATGCTAAATTAGTAACAGTTACTCAAATCTTTTTCACAATAATATAGCTCGAATGCCAAGTTTTTATATTATATAATACATAGGTTAGTAGACAACACAATACTCACAATTATTTGCAATTTATAGTTTATTTAATAGCATAAGACTTATAAAACAATATTTTATTAATTTATTTTATTGTTGAATGTATTTTGTTTACTTGTATTGGTGTTGTGGTATGTTACTTAATATACTATTATTTTAAAAAATTAAATACGCATTTATTGTAACATTAATTTACACAACTTTATTATTTAATTTCATTATTATTTATTTATTAATCTTATAAGCCATTAATTTTTCTCTTTTAGACATATAAACATTGATTTACATATATACATGTAAAACATTCACCCAAATTTTTGACATAAATACATGTAACCCTTTACAAAAATTAAGTGCAATCGATTAACTTTAATGATCGATGATCCATGTTTATGGAGATAAGGGAGATAGAGACTTATATCTCTATCTCTCTATCACTCTATCTCGCCATCCATATCTCTTTGTCTCCCTCTTCCTTTGTATCTATTTATATCTTCATCTCTATCTCCCTAACTCTATCGTTATCTCTCCCTCTACCTATCTCTATATCTCTATCTATTTTCTCCCTCTTTCTCCTTATCTCCTTAATGCAAACATAACATGAACCTATTTGTAATGAAGCCTAGTTATCTTCCTAATTTAGATGTTTTTTGTAGTCATGTTTGGATCCCTAGAAGTGGATGCATAGTTGATTTGAATCTCACACCTATCCATTAAGACCTTTGTTGCACAAACATCATTTTCTAAATGGCTTACTAATTGACCTTATGTACTACACAAATGTATGCAAATATATATATATATATATATATATATATATATATATATATATATATAAACCCAATTGACCTTCCCCAACCTCTTCGGTGTACCCACACCGTGCAATTGCTAGTTTATAGATTTTTTATAAATCGGCTCTTAATTTAAGAAGACAATAATTCGTACACCGAATACCAGATGAATCTGGCAATAAACAATAGAGAAAGGTAAGCAGGAAAATTAGGGTTTAATTACCATCGGTAATTAGGGCAGGAGCAGGGGCTGAAACATCCTGAACATTCACTTCCGGAATAGTAATCATGCTCAACAACACCACCATAATTGAGCCAATGAGAACCCTATTTGACTTGTTAGCAAAAGCCAAAGCTTATAACTGTAATCCTTGACTATGCTTGGTGTCAAACTTCTTTAAACACTTGCAAAAATCTTAAAATCAATAATGATTCTTTTTTTTATTGTATTTTTTTATGACCCACATGAAAATAATCTCTCACGAGTAAGAATAGAAGCTCAAAAACAAAAGTTTACCTTGACGTCGCGATATTGAATCCCACTGTACCCAATGCAATGGAAAATTGGGAGAAAAATACAAGAATAAGAAACTGTGGCATATAGAGATGTTATGAATTTTTGTGCAATATTTTTTACAGAAATGATGCAGGATTTTTCAAACAGAGACACAACTGTACTTTACATGTCATGTATCAGAATAATTCTTAAGTGATATAATCTATTAACAGATAAATTTGTTAAATGCAGGACAATTTAGCATTTGAGCTTAACATAGAGAAATTTGAAATTGTGACTTATTTGCAAGCATGCCAAAATTTTGTTGTAGTCTTAGAAGACAATTAAAAACAAATAAATGGATATCAAGCTAACACGTGGCTAAACCCAATATATGCTTTAGGGAAAAAGGAGTGATTACAAATAAGTTAAAACTTAAAATATATACCTGTGTTTCACTTGTTAAAGATTTATTACAATTTCATTTCAACTAAATCTGAAAACAGAAGTACCACCATATACATTTATGTCAGCTATTATATTTTCAAACTCTCGAGTATACCTGTATGCAAAATGCGGAAGCATAGACAAGGCGATCAGCTGTTTAACAGAATGCCTCAAACAAACTTAGAAATGTGGTTTCATGGTATCCCATGGTTGCAGGATATGCACAAAAAGGATTTTTTTTTAAAAGGACAGAGCTTCAAGCAAATGCAAATGGGAGGTGCAAAGCCAAATTCCAACAGAGCATGCTTATATTGCAATATAGTCACCACTGTCAGCAATGCAACTTGGAATCAACTAGGAAATGAAATCTAAGAAACATGGATCATACCAACCACCAGAAATGCATCAATTTACTTTTCAGTAATGTGAAAGGAATCAAGTGGAAGACAAATGGAAATCATTAGCTCTCTAATCAAGCAGGAAGAATGTCTAACAAACCTAGGACATTGATATCAAAGTGTTCTGAAAATGGCTGAGGCTATTGAACAAGAAGCAATGAAACAGTGAGAAGAGCATTTATAGAGTCTAGACAACAAAACCAACATCTTATGGCCCACAACAGGGTTTCAAGACAAAGAATTTTGAGTGGCCTTAGTTCACAGTTCCAACCGATCACTGAAAGGCAATGCAAGGATATCAAGCAAACGATGCTACTGTGAGATGGACTGGCAATACTGAAGGAAGATATAAGTTACTTTGAAATTCCTAATTGTATTTGATAACTTACTATCAGCTTTTATATCTGTATTTTTGGCTCATAATTCAGATTTAGTTCACCTTTGCTCACTCTTTGGCTTGTATCTCTTCTATGTTTCTAGGATTTTTTCCTAATCCAAACGGATGCTTGTAATTCTCCCAGCATTTTGATCTAAGTGATCTGTATTTGGATTTCTTGCAATCTTATACTCTATCGATATAGCTTCTTTACGTTTATCACAAAAAAATACATCATTATGGCTTCTTTATAATGATGAAATTGAAGCAAGAAAAATTTAAAATCGAGTGACTAATTTCGAATTAGGGAGCAATATTAAGTCCACTAGTGTAATCTACGAAATGTTTGGAGTTGGACACTATCAAAGTAAATCCAGCACACTTTCAATTATTCAGACAACCATAATACAAACATAACTTATGTGTCTCAATGCATTACTGGCTCTCTGCTGTAGACTGAAAATATAACTGCTACAGTAGTCAATAACTGAAAACAAGATAACCATTATTGGCAGATATAAATTTCACTTGGCAATAAGAAGCATACAACGCTTACCACAACTTCTGGCATACGGCAACTAGTGAGTTACAGCCAGAAACATCCAAGTTTCCAAACTCCACCATGCTGAAAGAGTCCAATTACTATAGTCAGAAAGATACATTCCAATGCTAGAGATCGATTCCATAACAAATATTTTGTAACCTGTGCATTATAGTCAGAAACTTTTGCAAAGTGGCAAAATTTATCCAAACAATACTTTCCCTTGGGCTTTCCCATTGTAGACGCACTTTACAAAAAAATATCCGATGATCGAATCTGGCTGAAAACAAAATAACATTCAGTGGAAAACAATATTTAAATTTAAGAACATTTTCGGATCCATTTTACAGGGTGTTGGGGAATTCAGGAAAAATGTGATAGTAAGACTATATGTCAGGGAATCAAAATTAGAAGCCATGCTTTGATTTTGTAGAAGCTGTTCTTAATGTTTTAGGGTTTATTGTTTGCTGATGCGGTGCTCCAGCTAGGCTTGATTATTCTCCCTTGCCACTTCGTTCAACTACTCTCCTACCGTATTAATTTCTTCTTCCTTCCTTCTATCTTTTACGATGTATCTAGACTCTTCTTTTTGGCGTATTTTGGAAGCTTCTTCAGCTACGTGGAAATCAGGCTCTGTTTTTGTAAAAATGAATTAGGGGCAGATACTCTGTTTTTGTAAAAATGAATAAGGGGCAGATACTCTGTTTATGTTGAACGCTGAATGAAAGAGCACTGGCAGCTCTGTAAACAAAAAGGCATTAATATAGATCAGTTCTATTTTAATAATTTTTGCTCTATGCTGAATGCTGTGTTTATTTCCACTCTTTCCTTGTTTTCATTCGATATTTAGATTGTCTTTGTCTCTGCACTCTAATAAAGTGGTATCAGAGCCTTTATCTGGAGAAAGCAGTTCATCCCAGTAAGGAGCGTTGCCCGTACAAGCTGCAGTAGCCATTCCAAGCAGCCAAACTCTGTAGGCATTGCAAGGAGGAGTGAAGGGGTTACAGGCGTAGAAACCAAAACACAAGGAGCTGTTATAAGCAGCCAAGATTGCATCATCTGCAGCAGCAATAGAAGATTGGAGAAAGTTGTTACGGAAACTCTTTTATACGATTGGAAGGGTTAATTAGTAAAAAAAATCAGAGTTCTATTATTGCAGATAGCAAAGGGGCACGATAGTTGAAAGGATTTGCAGAGTAAAGCAAGATTGAAGAAAATAGGAAAAGGGTTTTATTGCAGAAGCAATTCTTATTTTAAAAATAATGGCAGGAGCAAGTGGAAGCATTTCACAACCTCAAATTCCAATTTTTAATGGCAAAAATTGCAAGTGGAAGCATTTCACAACCTCAAATTCCAATTTTTAATGGCAAAAATTATTACTATTGGAGTATAAAAATGAAAACCCTATTTTGCTCCCAAGACGTTTGGGTTTTGGTTGAAAATGGGTTCTCTGAACCAACATACCAACAAGCTTATTAGGCTCTTTAACAAGCTAAAAAGGATTTGTTGAAAGAAATCAAGAATAAGGATGCCAAGACATTGTTTTTCGTTCAGCAGGCAATGGAGGAATCAATTTTTCCAAAATTTGCAGCTGCCACAAGATCAAAGCAGGCATGGAAAAGTTTGCAAACACCATACCAAGGCATAGACAAGGTAAAAAAAGAAAAATTACAAATTCTTAGAAGGGATTTCGTAGGATGTTTCTAACACTTAGAATTCAAAGTGAACTATTCTTATAGCCACAAGGATTGCAAAAGGTTGCTAAGTTGGTTTTCAAAGCTTCATACAAAAATGAATCTTGGCTATGGCATTTAAGACTTGGGAATTTAAACTTCAAAGGGTTACAACTGCTATACAAGAAAATAATGGTATATGGATTGCCACCAATAGAGCCACTTAAGACAACATGTGAGAGTTGCATGTTGGCAAGAAACATAGAAAATAATTTCCAGTTGGGGAGTCTTATAGGGCAAAGCATCCACTTGAGATAGTGCATTTAGACCTTTGTGGACCTATGCAAACGCCATTCATAAGTGGAAGACTTTATTTCTTTACATTTATTGACAATTCAGCAAAAAAATATGGGTTTATTTCTTGAAATACAAATCAGATGCATTTGTTGTTTTTAAGGAGTTCAAGGCAAAATTTGAAAAAGAAAGTGGATACAATATCAAAACATTGAGAACCGATCAAGGGGGAGAGTACATATCAAATGATTTTCAGAATTTTTGCGAAGAAGATGGCATAAGGAAACAATTGATAGCAAGGTATAGTCCTCAACAAAATGGAATAGTTGAGAGAAAGAGTAAAACAATTATGGAAATGGCATGAAGTATGATAAAAGCAAAGCATCTACCAAATGAGTATTTGGCTGAAGCAGTTGCATGTTCGGTTTACATATTAAATAGATTTCCAATAAAAACAATGCTAAATAAAACACCAAAAGAAGCTTGGAGCAAAAGAAAGCATAATATAGCACATTTGAGGGTCTTTGGATGTGTAGCATACTTATTGATACCTCAAGAGTTGAGAAAGAAACCAGATGATAGAGGAGAGAAGTGTATATTTGTGGGATATAGTGAACAATCCAAGGCGTATAAGCTATACAATCCTATCACAAAGAAGCTGATAATAAGCTATGATGTTGAGTTTGTTGAAAAAGAAGCATGGGATGGTAGCATAGACAAGACAACTACAATTGTAGCTAGTTTTCCACAAGAGAATGAAGAGAATCAAACTCAAGTTGTGAATCCTACTACACAAGCAAATGTTCTTATAACACCTTCTAGGGCACCTACCACTCCAAATCCTACTACTCTAGCAAGTAATAATATTAGTGAGTCTTCTAATCCAACACTTGCATTAGTAAGATCAAGGTCTATAAACACTTCAAAAAAGACAGAGTCTAAGAGAGATATATGATGAAATACAAGAGGCTGAAAATGATGATTTATGCTCTAATTTTTCGTTTTTAACACACGCTGATCCAATTTACTTTGAAGATGCAATTAAAGATTATAATTGGATTGCAACCATGGATGAAGAAATTCAGTCAATAGAAAAGAATCAAATTTGGGATCTAGTAGAGCTTCCTAAAGGCAAGGATGTGATTGGAGTTAAATGGATTCAGAAGACAAAGTATAATGCTAATGGAAAAGTAGAGAAACACAAGGAAATACTTGAAGCTAAAAGCTTCACACAACAACCGGGCATAGACTACAATGAAACATTCACACCTGTGGCAAGATTGGATACCATTAGGATGGTCTTATCTATAGCAGCTCAAAACAATTGGAAGGTTTCTCAAATGGACATTAAATCAGCATTCTTGAATGGAATTTTAGAAGAAGTGTATATAAAACAACCACCCGGTTATAAAGTTTTGGGAGGAGAACATAAAGTATACAAATTGAGAAGGGCACTATATAGTTTGAAACAAGCTCCTAGAGCTTTGTACAACATGATAGATTCTTATTATGTGAATAATGGTTTTAATAAGTGTGGCAGTGAATCAACTTTGTATGTCAAAGTGAATGATGGAGGAGAAATCTTGATAGTGTGCTTATATGTAGATGACTGGATATTCATAGGTAACATGTCAATCGACTCATTCAAGGTAGCCATGGAAAAAGAATTCGATATGACCAATTTGGGGCTCATGAGATATTTTCTTGGGATAGAGGTAAGTCAAAATGATCAAGACATTTTATATGTCAAAGAATGTATGCTAATGATTTGTTGAAGATATTTAAAATGGAAAATATAAATCCAGCTCTTACAGCCGTTGCATTGGGCTTAAAACTTAACAAGGATGACAAAAGTCCTAGTGTTGATACAACTTTATTCAAGAGATTAGTTGGCAGCCTCATGTATCTAACCGCTACAAGACCGGGTATCATGTATGGGGTTAGTCTCATTTCTAGTTTCATGGACAAACCAAAGGAATCACATTAGAAAGTTGGAAAAAGTGTTTTAAGGTATATAGTTGGAACAAAGAGCTTTGACATTTTGTATATATCTTTAGATGATTACAAACTAATTGGATATACATATAATGGCTAGAGAGGTAGCATGGATGATAGAAAAAGCATTTTGGAGTACATCTTTCATCTTGGGTCGGGTGCTATCTCTTTGGGCATCAAAGAAACAACCAATTGTGACACTTTCATCAGTTGAAGAGGAATATGTTGCAGCCACATTAATAGCTTGCCAAGCAGTATGGATGAGAAGAGTAGTTTCAGATTTGAGGCATCCACAAGAAAAACCTACAAAAATTTATTGTGATAATAATTTTGCAATTGCTTTATCTAAAAATCATGTCTTTCATAAACGAAGCAAGCATATTGATACGCGATATCATTTTATATGAGAATTGGTGAACAATAGTGACATATATCTTGAGTTTTGTAGGTCCAATGAACAACTAGCAGGCATTTCACAAAGCCGCTTGCAAAGAATGTTTTTGACCATCTTCGAGAAGGAATTGGAATAGCAAACATATATGGTAGTGAAGATTAAGGGGAAGTGTTGGCTGACGTGGTGCTCTATCTAGGCTTCATTAATCCCCCCCACCACTTCATTCAACTACTCTCCCACCACATTAATTTCTTCTTCCTTCCTTCTTCTATCTTCTTCTATGATGTATCTAGACTCTTCTTTTTGGCATATTCTAGAAGCTTCTTCAACTACTTAGAAATCAAGCTCTATTTTTGTAAAAATGAATTAGGGGAAGATACTCTATTTGTGTTGAATGCTGAATGAAAGAGCACTGGTAGCTCTGTAAACAAAAAGGCATTAATATAAATCAGTTATATTTTAATAATTTTTGCTCTATGATGAATGTTGTGTGTATTTCCACTCCTTGTTTTCATTCAACATTTAGATTCTCTCTGTCTCTACACTCTAATATTTTTGGTTTCTATAGTTTGAAGGGTTTACAATTTATCAATGTTTTATTTTCATTTTATGTTTTTGTACAAATAGTAACATAAACCAAAAATTTATTGAAACAATAACTTTAAGTAATAATCATTATATTTTTTAATAGAAGGGTAACTAAACCCCTCCCCTTACAATGGCAGAAAATTCATGTCCTCAACAAAATTCATGTCCTCAACAAAACATTAAACCAAATTTAAGTGTAAACAACATAAATGGTTCCTATCAATTGTTAAAAATAAACTACAATTCTAAGGGTGATCCCACAATACTGGTTTACAAGTTTTGGCCAAATTGGACATTGAACTGATTTTTCTAACTAAATCTTCACTTTTAGGCACCTATAGCAGCTAAACCATGAGGAATTTGGAGATGATGCAAACTAGTGATTTGTGACATTTTTTTTCTGTAGATTCTAAATATATTTTTTTCAAAATTTTTGGAATTAGATTTCACTTCTGTTTCCATGTCCTTTGAAAACTAGTTTTTTTAGTAAACACCATTTTTAAAGGAGTGATGCTCACCATATACAACATAACAGTTTTTCCATGAAGGATAAAATTCTATTTTTTTTCAAATTTAGATTTTTAACTAAGATATCTAGTGCATGCAATTGGTTTCATAGCATTTCATTGAATATTTTTTCCTTAATAAAATTTTGAAGTCAAACCAATTATAATTCAGTAGCGAGTAGAACCCTACTTCTTATAGTTTCTAGGGTAGCCAATGAGTAGAGATTAAGCACCTTCCCATTAGAATAAAACAAGAGAGAGGGTTGGTTCCATCTATGAATAGTTTCATTACCCCTAATGAACCAGTGGGCTATCGTCCATCTGCTTCTCCAATTACAATTCAAACATAGACAAACCATATACAACATAACTCTTTTTGCATGTATCAAAATTCTTTTTTTTTTTGTTGGATCAACGAAAACAATATCTAGTGCATTGATATTTTTCAATTTTTTTTTGATAATCTGCTATTTTTCCACATGTGCAGAATAGAGAGCTTGATTTTTTAGTGAAAAAACTATGTTTATCAAACTAAAAAACAAATGCATAATAAAACCAAAAAATATTAAAAGTATATTTGTTGGATAGCTCATTCTGAGGAATACCATCATCTAGTTGGGTTTGTGAAGTCTCCTCCATTTTCATCCTTAACTCAAATTTCAAAGGGAAAAATTTTGGAGTATTTTGGTACTAAAGGGGGAGAAGGGGGGGGGAAAGCGGGGTTCGAGCAAACCCCCTTTCCAAAATGTTTTCTTTTATTTTTTTCTCAGGAAATGAGAACTATGGTGGGACCCAACATTTAATGGGTTCGCTCAAATGGGGGTTCTAATGAACCCCTTTTGGGTTTGCTCAAACCAAATGTTCGACTAGAATTGTAAACCAGTTTTGTGGGTTTACCCCTAAAGAAAACCTATTTTCTAGAGAATTATTTTCAACTCTACTTGCTCTGGTGTATTTGGTCTGAGAAGCAAGATTGCTATTTGCTCATGGAAAATCCCTAGAAATTTTCATTATTACCTTGACAAATGTTGTCAATGTGAGAACACTTGACGAAAGAAGTGGCTACATTTGTAGCAATTTCAGAGGACATTCTCCTCAACATATTTGCTAAAACTAAAGAAGGTCCAAGATATTTGACTAATCTAGCTTGTGTGTGCACAAGTTCATCTTCATAATACGAACAATCTACTAGAGCATTGCTTCAAAAGCTTCTTGTTTGCTGCTCTCACCTCTAGCATGCTAGGGTTTTTTTGAAATTTGGGATTATGGCCTTGAGTGAGACATTCGGCCCAACAACCATTACAAGATTGAAACCTGTCCAATGTAAAAACCTTCTAGTGACAAAGGAACTAGTGAAATCTATGCCCACTGGACTCTGTTTGATTATCTGCATTTTCATATTGATTTTTAGGTTAGAGCGAGGAGGAGGCTTCACAAACTGATGTGGAGGAAGCATCGGTTGGAGAAAATGGGCATGGGGTTTTTGCATAGGTTATGAGTATTTTTTCTTCCAACAACTTCTTCTATTAATGTATTAACTATAATGTCTAGCCAAAATTATTATGATAATTTAATTTTTCAAGTTGTTTTTTAAAAATGAATTATATAGCTATTATGACCAATAAAATACAAATAAACAATAATTATTGAATGTAAAAAATACATTTTTAAATTAAACTATAGAAATATAAAAAAAATATTTAAATTATATAGTGTGATTGGTCAGCATAGCAAAAAAATAAAAATCAAATCATTGCAATAATAACCTTCTACAAGAACTAATAAACCATGTTGAAGAAAATGCCAGAAATAGCTATATAAATTTTATATTTATCTTTTTATTTAATCAATAAAAAATATTGGTACTAAATTTAAATATAAAATTATTTAATATAGTGATGGTGGGGCATTATATACAATTTTGAGTAAGTTTTTAAAATTTTCTTTTAACTATTGTCATATACTTTTTTCTATGTTTTTAAATTTGAATTTTTGGTAGTTGGAAGGAGAATTTGCCTACTTCTTACAACATTAATGAATAACACAAGAAAAAATAAATAAATAAGTTTGAGCAAAAATTTTGAACTCAAAATCAGATTGGTGAACATTTATGGAAAAAAATTTATGTGTTACACCTAATTTAAGTTGGATTTTTGTGGAAGTTTTCAAAATTTTAAAAGGATTTTTTGATAGGGAAGAAGGAAAGAAGAGAACATAGAGAGAAAATATGGAAGAAGATGAGGGAAATAGTTAGCAAGAAGAAAACCTAAAATATAAAGAAAAGGAAAAACAAAGAGGAATAGAGGTGAAAGTGGTGGACCAACAACAAGTAAAATAGGGGAATTCTAGTTTTGGCCCAACCTTTTGTAAGGGAGTAAATATATGTAAATAATTATATCTTTTAGCTAAAATAAATAAAATACTAGCAACCGCATGCACAAACATGCAACGATTAGTCGATAGGGGTCTACTGCAAAAGGCAAGTGAATAGGGAAAAGGGGAAAGCTTTTTTTCATAGTGCAAAGTGAATTTGAAAGGCATGATTAGATGGGTAGACTAATTAAAGCCAAGCTATGTGTGCAGTAAAAGATATGTATATGGCTTATGTAGAAATTGTTTTATATCTCTACATTTATTTGGAGCATTGTAGAACATTTAAAACCCCATGTTATAGTGCACTTCTTTATTGTTATGTTATGAGCAATGCACCATAGATTAAAAAGAATTTGTGTATATTAGGAGATTGATTTCTGCATTTCCATATCAACAATTTTTAGCTGGGAGTTGATTGCGGGAATGTAAAATAAAACCGTAAGTCGTCTTCATTATTTATAATGTATCCATTATTTTCAATCTCAATTAATTAATTATCAATGATTTTAATAAGTAATAGTAGGAGAATGATTTTTGAATAAATCTTTTCTTATAATAAATCACATTTTCTCAATTGAATACAATTTAAATTTGTAAATTACTAGTTTTGTTAATAATAATAATTTTTGTGTACATAAGGTATTGTGACGAGGGTGCTAACCCGAGACACAAAATGACACACACAAAATAGAGAATAATATTTTATTTACAAATATGGAATTATTACATGTAGAGGATCTCAAATCTTCGAGCTCTACAATGCATGAAAATTACAAAAAACTATAGAAAATCCCCTTTCCCAATATTCACTCTTTTCCCCAAAAAGCTATCAAAAATCAGAAAACCCCACCCATTAATAGATC
>VDFB02284322.1:0-30756 GCA_007258455.2 Sequoia sempervirens | reverse complement strand
TCCCTCTCTCATTCTCTTCATCTCTATATCTCTTTATCTATATTTCTCTCATCTCCATATCCCTCTCCTCCATTTCCATCTCTATCTTTATCTTCTTGTCTATCTCTATCGTTGTACCTCTCTCTTTCTCTTCCTCTCTCTATCTCCCCCCCTTTCTATCCCTAACTCTCCCCCATCTCTCTCTCCTTATTGCAAACATAACATAAGCTTGTTGGCAATGGAGGATTATCTTATGATCAAGAGGTTTTGTTTCAGCTATGTCTTGATCAAGTGGATGCATAATTGATTTAAAGCTATCAATTCTCCGTTGAGACATTTCTTCCCCAAAAACATCATTTTATTATGACCTACCAACTAACCTCATGTACTACACAAAATTATGCAAAAAAGAGACTAGAATTTTCCCTGAATAACCTTCCAAACCTCTTCAGTGTACCCATTACACACCAAAGTGTGATTGCTAATTATATATCTATCAATCATTTGATAACACCTTTAAATATTGTAGAGTCTGAGTAACATCAAAGATAAGCTGAGATATATGCCAGAACTTAATATATATGTATATACACACACACAATAGTCTTCTCTGTTGCAATGGATACTAACAAATATATCAGAACAGCCAGACTTACCTGCAGTACTCCCTGTGAGAGCTCTTCGAAAACGTGGTTAAGTTTGGCGATGGCAGGGGCATCTTCAATACTTGCAAACAGCTGACAAGCGAGAGAGAAAGTATAGATTTTCATGAGGGGAAAAACAGTGACCTCCTCTTCACCCAACCAGTGTTCAGCCAGATGACGTCTAGCTATGGAATCCACCCGACCTGTAAATTTCTGCAGAGCCTCTGCCCTCAAAAAAGTCATGAGCATTCCCTTGAGCCTGCGCGCCTCGTCCCCCACAGCATTTATTAAAGACTTTTCGAAGAGTTTTGCCACAGAGGAGGGCCACGAATACTGCACCAATTTGTTCTCATTGGCATACAAAAATCGGTTACCATCTGCGCTGCAGAACGTCACAGTGGGTTGGGCTTAACCAGCACACTCTAAGCGTTGACCCCGCTTAGGTGGCTGGTGTGGGGCCCACTTAAATCCGTCCCACTTCCGTTCACCGTTTCCCTACGCCGTTAACGTTCAATTTGTTGGCGCGCGGTTTTAATCTTTTTCTCCCGCCCAGCACCAGGTCATTGTCAAAGTTCCCTTGCCGCAGAAGTTGGTGATGTCGGTAAAGTGCGAGCTCTGTCGTGGCTTATGTGTGGGAGCTTCGGAACAGCGTATAGCCATCCATCAAAGCGAAAGGGAAGAGGTATTTTTGTCAGAAATTACAGTTTGAAATGCTCCGGTATATGTATGCGAAATGTTGAAGAATAGACAAGGGATGTGAACTGTTGGAAAAAACATTCTCTGGGAATGTGAAAGATTGCAGGATATAGACAAAATGGATTTGTTAATAAGGATTTAAAAGCTTTCATCCAAACGCATCTGGCGAGTATAAGGCCAAGTTTCACGCCCTTCGCAGTATCCTCACAGCTCACGTGAGTGAGGGAGCTTGAGACCAGCGTATGGCCATTCATCAAAGTGAAAGGGAAGAGGAACTTTTGTTAGAAATCTAGATTGGAAATTTTCTGAGAAATTTATGCAAAATGCCGAATAATACACAAAACACATGAACTGTTTGATGGAACGTCTCAAAAGATACCATCTCGTGAAAGCCATGGCTGAGGAGCATGCATAAATTGGATTTGTTGAACAGGTTTAGAAAATTTTAAACAGATTCATTAGGCTGAAATTCCACAACCTTCGCCCACATCCATCCTGCCTGCGGTTTAGAACAGTTTATGGTGTCTGCAAAAACGTAAAGAAAGACAAGAACAATGTAGGACATCTAATGGGCCATTATAACGTGCACGGTGTAGGACTGTTGGAGATCCATTGCAATGAAAATTATAAAAAGTATTAGTGATATAATATGTGCCCCTAAAATGGATTTCATAATTTAAGTGACAATTGATTTGAGGAGAGGAGAAAATAGATATAATCTAAATTTATTAGACATGTGATATGTAACATATATTGAATCATGTAAGTTGTAAAATAATGTGTCACGAGATACCATATATTAAGTATTAAGAAGCATTTAGGTGTGAGGATAAAGAACAAATAGGGGAAAAGATTCAGTACTTGAGTAGCATGTTCTAATAGTTGTGATAACATTTGTTTATAAAATGTCCAATATTTTTAACAATATTGTACCAATAGTTTTGACTTTAAAGTTATTAGTGTTGATGATGACTACCCATAATTAAATGAAATGTATTCCTTTGATCTAAAAAGCAACCAATCATGTGATGCCACATCAGCGCCCAATAAAACATGATGTAGATTGACAAGTATCGGTCTCACTCTTTTTTGGGCATTTTTGGACACTTTGACAAAAAGCATGTTGATGTGGCATCATATTTGATGATGTGGCCCTAAAACCTTAGTTATAAGTATGGGACTTGCGAAGTAAGCAGCTTCAAAAAATTAGGACTGATTTGAAATTTCCATGTAGGATTTTGAGAAGCGCAAAGTTAGGGTGCTCAACTGCTGGGTCCTCTCCCCTAGTGATATCTAATGTACTACATGCCATGCAAATTATAAGAATATAAGTTCAAATTATGTTAGTGCAAGATTGTATCATTTAACATGTTATGAAATAGAGCATGAAATAAAAATATAATTATAATAATCTCATATTTTATACGGATCGTAACATTAATGTCAAATAGATATCATTGTGAAAAGGTACATGAGAGTATTATAGAAATGTAGCATCATAAAAGTGTGATGATATACTGATGTATATACTTTTTCAAAGAGGGGAAGGGAGGTGTCATGAAGATAATGACCCAAGTTGGGAGAAAGAATGACAAATTCTATAGATGAACGAGAGATGTAACAGACAACTAAACAAGACCCAACACAAAGTATAGTCAAGGATGAAAGATGTAACTATAGAACGTGAAAAAAAAAGCACAAGTATAGAATTGTAATTGGGCAACAAATATAAAAAGATAGTAGAGATATGAGAAAAGGGAGAATTGTGAAAATTTAGTAATGTGTCGCACTTTTATAAATAATATAGAAAACATTGATCAATCCTTTTAACTTGAAATGTTTGAAACTTACATATACATTTTAAATTTTCAAATGATGTAAAATAGTGAAATGTAGCATTTTCATTTTTAATAAAATAAATTAACATCATTATTTAATTACTAAAAAATAAAACTAAATATGTAACCTAATTATTTAAAGAAAATTTCACTTTTCCTCAATTCTTTTCCCATTTTGTGAACTTGCAATTATAGTGAATTTGATTTAAAAGGTGATATTGATAACTATTTTTAACAAGTGTTTAATTTTAAGTGTGCTTAGTCTGAAATATGTTATATTTATTGTTGAGCATAAATATTATAAATGAAAAGATGTATAGTCTCATCAAGTATTCACTCCTCTAGTAGATCATTTTTTTTCTATTTTTTTTTTATCATTAACAATCTTATTTATGAATTTTATACATGCTACCACATGCCTATTGATAGTGAATAGTTCTACTTGAATCCCTTCATCACATGTCATAATATTTTGTATGCAAGGTTCCAACTAAAACCATTTCAATAGGAATGGTTCTAAATGGAATCCTTCATCATGCATTGGTTCCATGTTGTTTCCACATGTTCCATCTAAAATTATTTTAGTTAAAAAAAAAATTGTTAGAACCTTGTATACAAAATTGATTTATTTGTAAGTGTGACACAACTTTGTACTTTCACCCATGAGCACAACAAGTGTGGTTTAATAAAAAGGCCAATGAAATAAATAAAAAAGTAAAATAAATTATGCTCAAAACAATGAGGGTGGTTTCAAATTAATTCATAGCTTTGCAACATCCCAATCCATAGAGTGAATAAAAAAGAAACACATAGAAAACAAATAAATATGTGACATGAAACATAAGATAATTTTTCATATTTAGTTGTGTTAACGTGTACCCCTAAAGATTCCTTTGTATCATCCACATGTTAGCATAGAACATGAAAAAAAATAAGATCAAAGAAGAGAATAAATTTGTAAACAATGTATCATTGGTTTAAATAAAAAATATAGGTTTTTACCATGATGGTTTGTTAGGTTTCACAATAAATATATCATTTAAAGCACATGATAAATTGTGGAAAGATGTATAATAAGAACAAAATGAATCAATCCATATCAATGATCTATTTTAAAAGTACTTGTAAATATATTTGGGTTGATGCAAGAAGTTGGGTACACAAAAAACTCAAAAAGTGGAAATGTTTTTGCTGTTTTTCAGAATTTGTCACACTTGGACTGAAAATTTGAGGCACTTCCACAATGAATCTTAAAAAAAGTCAGTAATATGAAATTTTGAATTTTGAATCTAGTTTCCAAATATGTAAATTATTAAAATACCCAGTTTATAGAAATTAAATTTTGATAAAGATCTATAAAAACCACTTTTTAAAAGTCCCTGTTTTTTAACCATACCAAGCAGGTGTACGGACAACACTTTTTGACCCAAATAAAATTATTTTGCTAATTCCTTTTAGGAAAAGAGAGCTAACAACATGAAGTTTGGGCTGGATTTTTTTTTGTAATTTTTGGTTGAATATATTTTTTTTTATTAATTTTTTATTGGCCTTAATTGATGTTTTTTCAAATCAACGTGTACGGACAACATAATTGGACCTAAACAAAACATTTTTTGACTCTTTTTTTTTTCATTGTGTAGAGAATTGTCTGAAGTTTGGGACCATATAATTTTTTTTACAAGAAACTTAACCAATACAAAGTTATTAAAAAACCAAAAAAACCTGATCTTTCAAGTTTAAGGCCTAGTTTGCTTAGAAATTAATTTAAAAATAACAAACTTAATCCAATTTTAACAAAAATTATATATCTAGAAAGTAGACATTGTGTTCTCTAATGGGTTTTAATTTTATAGACTAATTCAGAAAAAAAGTTCATCATCTATGTTGTCAAAGTTGGACATTTTTTTTCAGTTTGCCTTAGTTTTTTAGTTGCAGGTCAAAAGCTAAGGCTCGGATTGCCAAGCCTTTCCCGAGCCTAAAACCGGGGCTAGATTTGGTTTGGGAGATCAACTTTTAAATAACGCGTATGTGTTATAGAAACGTGTACGCGTTATTTAAATGAAACGCGTAATGCGTTTCATAACGCATACATATGCATTATGTTTTGCCCGTTGGCAGAAAGCAACGCATACGCCACGTACGCGTTTTAAAAATATAACGCGTACATCGCCGCTTTGTATAATAGCCATTTTTCCTAATTTGAAAAATACTGTTAAAACACGATTTTCCTGCAACATTCTTTTTCTGCAGTACGGACCGAAAGTGTCATTTTCTGCGTTTTTTATTGCAAATTTGTCTTGTGCAGGGCATATTCTATTCAAATTGTTGGAAGAGTAAAAGTGCAAGTTAAATTTTCTGAAGTGGAATCAAGTGCAAGAACTTTTTACAAGAAGATTTGGAAAAAGTGAATTTTTGGATGTACTCATGATGATTTTGTACTTCAGAGTTTATAGAAAAAATAATCTTCATAGTACATAGTTTTATTTGAATATTTGAAGGAGGTGGCAATTTTAAAATAGGTTTCTTGAATTATTGTTTTTGTCATCAAAGAGGGTTTGGTAACCATGGGTGATAAGAAAAGACAAAGAAAAAGATGTAGGAAGGTAATGACACCCGAAGAAATTCAAGCAAATAAAGATAAGGAGGCAAAAAGACAAAGGGAAAGGAGACAAAGGATTCATCAAATGAAAGATTTGGAAGCATCTAGTTCTAAGAATGTCGAAGAGGAAGCCATGAATGATGAAATCAATGTAGATGATGCAAATGTGGAGATGGTGAATATGGAAGAAAATGCAACTATGGAGACAAACCCAAATGTGCCTTCAACTTCAACTTTGAATGATATGCAAATAACTTCGGGTGTGTCTTCAAATCCACCTCCCAATGATATGGAAAATATACCTATTCAAACAATCTATCTAGGTATGTCTTCAAACCCAAGTTTTTATAATATTGATATTGCTTGTTTAGAAGAAGTTGGATACACAATTGATGAGATTAATAATACTAGGGTTGAAACAATACAGAAATAAGAAAATGATGAAATTATATCTTATGAGAATGTAAATGAGAATGAAATCCCTAATATTGATGAAAATGAGAATGAAATCCCTTTTACATTTGAAAATAAAAATGAAACCCCTTATGTGAATGAAAATGAAACTCCATCTATGGATGAAGGTGAAAATGTTTTTTTAACAATTGAAACAAATGTGTTAAATAACCTTCGTGGTAAAGTTTCTTCAAGACAAATTAGAAATTATGGAAATAAAATATATAAAATGTTTTTTTATAGAAAGAAATTAGGATTCCAATGTCAACCTAAGGGTAAATTGGATGAGAATGTTTAAAAATGAGAAAAGTGATGAAAAAATTAGGTGCCTTTTGGTAAAACCAAAAAGAAAGATGATCTTCAAGAGAACAAGCCATAGCTAGTGCTAATGCTATTGATGTTATCGGGTAAGAAAAGTCGCATCAAAAGATAAGAAATGGCTCACCGCAATAAATAACCGTCAGTTGATAAAATAGTCAAATAAAGAATGTTAAGTAAGATTAGTAAATGTGTAAAAGTAAATCCTAGAACTTTGGTAAGAGCTGCTAAAAGAAGAGAAAGTATTGAAAATGATCCTATTAATCAATGCTGGAGTTTTAGTGGTAGACTCCCAAGATCAAACATTGAATTAACTAATGAAATTAAATCTTTAATCGATAAATTTTGGCATGATAATACAAGAGTATCACCTAACATTAGAGATGCCTTAAAATTAAGGGTGGGTTTCAAAATTTATGAACCTCATCCAAAGCATCTTTTAGATATGACTCAAACTGAATTATATAAAAAAAATTTAGATGCTTCAATCTTACCATTGAATTTACAAGCCAAAGATTATTTGAAAAGTGTAAACCTGGTATGTTAGAATCAACAAGCAAAACGACCCCTGGTTGTTGTGGGTAATCTACGTACAATTTCATTATTATTATGATATATTTCGATATATACGATGCACTTTGCATGCTAACCAAATTATGCAGGACATTTGTGGTATTACTATGCCACCTGAAAGAATCAAAGATTTTATAGCAGGTTTGTTTTGTAATCCCTCTTTAAATGGAAACTCATTTTTTTTAAAAGGATGCATTTCTGGAGAATGTGATAGATGTGGTAACTTTTCATTATTAGGAGAATGTATGCATGAAAGCAGTTTAGATGAATTTGGAAAACAATTAGTGGATGTAAAAAAATTTAAAAATATTGAGTATTCTTTAAAAGATGGTAAAATTGGAAGACGTGTTGAGCTAATTGTGGAAAAAGTTAGTGTGCATGCTTTTATTACTGAATTTAAAGATAAGTTTGTACCTAAATATGTTCAACACTCCTCGCATCGCTCATTGGCTTCATAATCAATTCTTGCTTATGTAAAAACACATTTCCCAAATTTGGAACTATATTAATTGTTGATTTTGTCGAATTATACTCTTTGCTCCACAAGAAGAAATCCAACTGCTAACATTATAAACGGAAGGTAAGTAGCTATATTTGTTCACATTGTTTATAGACAGCCAAAGAGAAAATGAAGATAGTTATTAGGATTTTTTGGAAAGAGTGTACCCATTTTTATGTAAGGACAATCGCATTTACCCATCCTGTTTTGGTGTACAATATTGCCTTGATATATTTAATGTAAATTTAAAAGAGAGAGGAATTCAAATGCTGTGAATTATCACACGATAATTGCGTCAATCCAAAAATGCTAGAATGTTTTATTACGTAGAGTTCATAAGGAAAAAATAATATCCAAATACATATGGAGCTTTAGCCTTTGGTCGGTAAGGGATAACACGATGGAGCAGGTGCATGTGTAAAAAGAGCTCTTGTTAGAGAGCAACTAAAATTTGAGGATTCTACAAAATTTAGAAATGCACGTGCAATTGTAGATTGGTGCAATACCAAATTATCTACAAGAACAAGTGAGAAATCAATAATTCGACACTTCTTTTGGTTAGTTGAAGAAAATGATATTTTTTCTCGACAGGATTGTGAAACAATTAATGGAAGTGCAAAATGGCATTCATTTAAGAATTCAAATGCAAACACATGGACAATATGGATAAGGGAGTTGGCATGCTATTGTCAATTTTGTATTGTAGGTGATTGGCAGGCATGTGAAAATATGGAATGGGTCGAACAATGGCAACAAAGAGCTTTAACGGCTACATTGACACATGTTCAACATGAAATGACAATTGAAGATAATCAAGTGTTCGCATCAGATGATTATGATCGTGTTTCAGATCTTGTACAAGAAGGTACATTATTTATTGAGCTGAATTTTGTATGTATGCATGTTTATATGAGTTAAATATAAGTCACTTTTTATTGAATTTTGTATTTATTTTTGTAGGACATGTGTATGCTTTTGTTGCACCTCAAGGGAATGAAGAGCAGACAGAGTACTGGTTGGCTAGATGTGTTGAGAGAAAACATAAGTTGGTACATACTAGAGTGGATGATGACAACTTTGAGTATCCAACTGGTTCAGTGGTTGTTGTTGGCACCTGGCTTCGAAAATATTTGATGAGAAAGAATGGCTTGCCCGCATTTGAAGATTATGAAAGACACAAGAAAATTATGCATTATTCACATTTGATTTTGGCAACCAATATAAAACTAGTTAGATATCAAGGGAGGCCTGCTAATAAAGTTTTATGGACAATTTCAATGGATGATCATGAGACAATCATAGATGCATTACAAAAGAGAGAGGATGCAGATGGTACAATAGAGTAAATAAATATTGGTAAGTATATCTAGTCGTATATATATTTAATTGATATATATATATATATTTCTTTAATCATTTCCTAATTAAAGTTTTATATCATTTTTTGTTTCAGGTCTCCCAAAATTAGATGCTTTACAAAAAAGAGAGGAGATGCACATATATTACAATGGAATTTGAATCTAGAGACAGGTAACTATATATAGTTCTAGATACATTTGATTGATACTTTATAATTGATTTCATATCCCCTTAAGCCATTCTCTTAAAACCCCTTAAGTCATCCTCTTATGTACCATTAATCCATCCTTTTGCAGCCCCTTAAGTCATTCTATCAACTACCATTAATCCATCCTCTTAGGACCCCGTAATCCATACCCTCATATATCTACCCTTAATTTGTCCACTTGCATCCACTTAAGTCACTCTCTCAACACCTCTTAATTCATCCTCTTAGGACCCCTCAATCAATATCCTCATATATCTACCCTTAATTTGTACACTTGCATCCCCTTAAGTAACTTCTTCAATCATTCCCTTTGGTTTTAAATTCATTCCTTCAACTCCCCTTAATCCACCCTCTACATCCTTCAACTCATTCTATCAACTCCCCTAATCCACCCTCTTACATCCCTTCAACTCATTCTCTCAACTCCCCTTAATCCAAATTCTCTGTATCACTTTTAACTCATTCTCTCAACTCCCCCTTAATCCACCCTCTTACATCCCTTCAACTCATTCTATCAACTCCTCTTAATCCACCCTCTGTATCCCCCTTCTTAATCCACCTCTACATCACTTTAACTCATTTTAGGCTTTTAGGGTTTAGGTTTTAACTCCATTCTATCATCTCCCTTAATCCACCCTCTTGCATCCCCTTAATCCACCCTCTACATCACTTTAACTCATTTTAGGGTTTAGGGTTTACGGTTTAGGGTTTAACTCATTCTATCAACTCCCCTTAATCCACCCTCTTGCATCCCCTTAATCCACCCTCTTACATCACTTTAACTCATTTTAGGGTTTAGGGTTTAGGGTTTAACTCATTCTCTCAACTCCCCTTAATCAACCCTCTTACATCCTTTCAATTCATTCTATCAACTCCCCTTAATCCACCCTCTTGCATCCCCTTAATCCACCCTCTTACATCACTTTAACTCATTTTATCAATTCCCCTTAATCCACCGTCTTACATCACTTCAACTCATTTTATCAACTCCCCTTAATCCACCCTCTTACATCCATTCAACTCATTCTATCAACTCCCCTTAATCCACCCTCATGAATCACTTTAACTCATTCTCTCAACTCCCCTTAATCCACCCTCTTACATCCTTTCAATTCATTCTATATACTCCCCTTAATCCACCCTCTTGCATCCCCTTAATCCACCCTCTTACATCCATTCAACTCATTCTATCAACTCCCCTTAATCCACCCTCCTGCATCACTTTAACTCATTCTCTCAACTCCCCTTAATCCACCCTCTTACATCCTTTCAATTCATTCTATCAACTCCCCTTAATCTACCCTCTTGCATCCCCTTAATCCACCCTCTTACATCACTTTAACTCATTTTAGGGTTTAGGGTTTAGGGTTTAGGGTTTAACTCATTCTATCAACTCCCCTTAATCCACCTCTTGCATCCCCCTTAATCCACCCTCTTACATCACTTTTAACTCATTTTAGGTTTAGGTTTTAGGTTTAACTCATTCTCTCAACTCCTTTAATCCACCCTCTTGCATCACTTTAACTCATTCTATCAACTCCCCTTTAATCCACCCTCTTGCATCACTTTAACTCATTCTCTCAACTCCCTAATCCACCCTCTTACATCCTTTTCAATTCATTCTATCAACTCCCCTTAATCCACCCTCTTGCATCCCTCTTAATCCACCCTCTTACATCACTTTAACTCATTTTATCAACTCCCCTTAATCCACCCTCTTGCATCCCCTTAATCCACCCTCTTACATCACTTCAACTCATTTTATCAACTCCCCTTAATCCACCCTCTTACATCCATTCAACTCTATTCTCCTTTCAACTCCCCTTAATCCACCCTCTTGTAACACTCCTCCTTAACTCATATTTTATCAACTCCCCTTAATCCACCCTCTGCATCCCTTCAAGTCATTCTATCAACTCCCCTTTAATCCAATCTCTCTTACATCCATTCTCAACTCATTCTCTCAACTCCCCTTAATCCACCCTCTTGCATCACTTTAACTCATTCTATCAACTCCCCTTAATCCACCCTCTTGCATCACTTTAACTCATTCTCTCAACTCCCCTTAATCCACCCTCTTACATCCTTTCAATTCATTCTATCAACTCCCCTTAATCCACCCTCTTGCATCCCCTTAATCCACCCTCTTACATCACTTTAACTCATTTTATCAACTCCCCTTAATCTACCCTCTTGCATCCCCTTAATCCATCCTCTTACATCACTTCAACTCATTTTATCAACTCCCCTTAATCCACCCTCTTACATCCATTCAACTCATTCTCTCAACTCCCCTTAATCCACCCTCTTGCATCACTTTAACTCATTTTATCAACTCCCCTTAATGCACCCTCTTGCATCCCTTCAAGTCATTCTATCAACTCCCCTTAATCCACCCTCTTACATTCATTCAACTCATTCTCTCAACTCCCCTTAATCCACCCTCTTGCATCACTTTAACTCATTCTCTCAACTCCCCTTAATCCACCCTCTTACATCCTTTCAATTCATTCTATCAACTCCCCTTAATCCACCCTCTTGCATCCCCTTAATCCACCCTCTTACATCTTTAACTCATTTTATCAACTCCCCTTAATCTACCCTCTTGCATCCCCTTAATCCACCCTCTTACATCGCTTCAACTCATTTTATCAACTCCCCTTAATCCACCCTCTTACATCCATTCAACTCATTATCTCAACTCCCCTTAATCCACCCTCTTGCATCACTTTAACTCATTTTATCAACTCCCCTTAATCCACCCTCTTGCATCCCTTCAAGTCATTCTATCAACTCCCCTTAATCCACCCTCTTACATCCATTCAACTCATTCTCTCAACTCCCCTTAATCCACCCTCTTGCATCACTTTAACTCATTTTATCAACTCCCCTTAATCCACCCTCTTACATCCCTTCAATTAATTCTATCAACTCCCCTTAATCCACCCTCTTACATCCATTCAACTCATTCTCTCAACTCCCCTTAATCCACCCTCTTGCATCTCTTTAACTCATTTTATCAACTCCCCTTAATCCACCCTCTTACATCTCTTCAACTCATTCTATCAGCTCCCCTTAATCTACCCTCTTGCATCCCCTTAATCCACTCTCTTACATCGCTTTAACTCATTTTATCAACTCCCCTTAATCCACCCTCTTACATCACTTCAATTCATTTTATCAACTCCCCCTTAATCCACCCTCTTACATCACTTTAACTCATTTTATCAACTCCCCTTAATCCACCCTCTTACATCACTTCAACTCATTTTATCAACTCCCCCTTAATCCACCCTCTTACATCCCTTCAACTCATTCTATCAACTCCCCTTAATCCACCCTCTTGCATCCCCTTAATCCAACCTCTTACATCGCTTCAACTCATTCTATCAACTCCCCTTAATCCACCATCTTGCATTCCTTCAACTCATTCTCTCAACTCCCCTTAATCCACCCTCTTGCATCCCCTTAATTCGTCCTCTTAAAGGACCCTTAAGTCATATCCTCTTACATCTCCTTAATCCTCTTAGGACCCGTTAAGCCATATCCTAGGGTTCATGAGATGCATCCTCTTAACTCCCCTTAAGGAATTCTCTTAAGACCCCCCCTTAAGCTATATATCCTCTTAGGTCCCCTTAATCCATCCTATGGCTAACATCATTTGAATTTGTATGGAATTTACTATATGCAGTTCTTTTCTTGCATGAATTTTTTACTTAAATGACTCGTAAAAATTGTAGTTACTTACATTAATTATTTTTGCAAGTTCTCATCAAGTCGGTCTACAATGTGATTGTTGAACTGAAAAACTATTTTATCTGGAGACTATGTAAATATCAATTTTTGGTATTCACCTAAAAGTTGATAAGCTTTAATTGTATCTACATGCACATATATGTTTCATCATGTTATATAGTTGTACATTAAACTTCTTGATGTACATTATATATGTTTGTTCGATGTCACTTTTTAAATATCTTATTCAAATTTTATAGATTATACATATTTCATGTGTCTTCTATTTACCACATTTTATATAATTATTCAATTGTATAGATTATACATTAAATATACATACAAGGAGATGGTTTTTTGTTTATTGATTCAAATATTTGCTATGTAATTGGAAAATAGTTAGAATTACTTGCCCTTAATTTATTATGAATATGATTTAAGAAACTATTTAAGGAATGTTTTAATTTGTCACCTAACCATGTGATAAGTTATATATATATGAAATTTGATTCTAGATAAGAATTATTATATAGTGCATGTATTACTTGAAAATTTGATAAAATATAAATATATAGATATGTATATAAATGCATATAATTATGAAAATGAACATAACATGATCTCATAATTGACTGCATATATAATCATCATATTAAAGTCAACTGATATAAATAAACACACATATATGATAATAACATGTTCAAAATAAAACTAGAGATCTAGATAGTCCATAAAATTTATATGTCAAGTCCAACACATATATTGAAATAAAACTAGAGATTTGTAGTCCATAAAATATAAAACTATCTAACTCTCAGGCTGATCGGTCAAATCAAGTCTCCTCTTTGTTCCACGTTGACTAGATGTACCTGCATCATGCTGTAAAAGAGTTCAAGAAACTCGAAATTAGATTTAAATTTATTTAGAAATTTTGATATAATTAAACATATTTAAAATTGAAAATATAAACTTTTAGATAAAAAAACTAATTAAATATCGACTAAATATAGTAAAAATGATTTCTAGTATGCATAAATTACCATATGGTCATGTGAATCAACTGGCACATTTTCTTCAACAAGTAACATAACTATCTGTTGAGAAGATGCAAATGCCTGATCCACTATATCCTGCATATTCATATAAAGCAAATAATATGTGAAAACCTTGAATAAATATATATATATATAAAATGTTCATAAAAATTGTATAGGAGATTTAAAGTAAAGTTTACAACCTCGAATGATATGACCTCATGATCACACACCTAAGATTTCCCATGAATAGATGTCAATGATGTCTTAGGTGCGCAGCCTGCCATGGTTATCTCATCAAATCCCTACATATAGATGTACAACAGTTCATATAGATCATTCACACATGTGTATGTAAATGAAAAAATTAAATTAGATCTATGATGTGTGTTTAATTTAAACTTAACAAACTTTTGAAAGCACGCACCTGAGTTGATGATGTCTCAGGAGCGCTCACCACTGTAACTTGTGGCTGGTCAATACTAGGAATAGTATGACCTCCCTGCATCTAGATATAATATATCAATTCACACATGTGTACAAATTCAAATTAAATTATATATATATATCCACACAAATTATTTATTATATTTTGGTTCAAGTACCTGTCGAAAAGGTGAGCCCAAATCTACAGCACTCGACATATGCACACGATGATGATATTGAGTTTTGGGCATCACATTATCATGCGTCTATACACCAAACACAAAATTATTGAATTAATATTATAGTATATATATAGTTTGATGTTATTATTTACATGAATTTTTTACATTTCAAACTTGAATTAAATTTAAGTTCAAAAGATGAACATACCTGTGTGGGACGATCCTTAGAATATAGTCAATTTAGGTATGATCCTGCCCCAGATGCATGTGCCTCACCTGAAGTGGATGTCTGAGTATCACTATAGCCCGAGCCTCCATGCTCTGTATTGGCCACTTCAGTGGTCGCGTGTGTAGTCTGCTGAGTGAGATGTCCTGAAAGTGAACTCAATGCTCCTAGTGTAGATAACATGGTTTGCTGCTGAAATGCAGTGGGAATACCAAGAGAAGGAGGAGGAACAAGAGGAGCAACTGGAGCATTTTGTTGAGGATCGACATGTGCTCCTAGTCTATGTTGGGGCATGCCACGCCCAGCTCCCTGAAATGACCTCATATCAAAATAGTTGGGTTTTTTACCCAACTCAAACTCAGCCCATAACTTTCTCAAAAAATATAAGGGCACCTCACTATTTCCATGTGGTGGAGTATCAAACACCATCCACCATCTCTCCCAAAAATTTGCAGCTATCTGCGGGTGCCTACACCATAAAATTGAAATTCTTTTTTTGTGGGTGGTATTGGTTCGTTTGTTTGGGGGTTCACAAAATATTGGCACATAGCTTGTTTAGTGATTTTTAGGTCATTGATTTCTTTATATGATAGTCCATCTACATAGAATTATCTCCTCCCTTCTCTCCATTAATGGAACCTATCTAGGTCTGCATCTATAGATCGAACAAAATCGACAATAGTTTGCATCGTGATGCAAACCATGCGAGATGTGGAGGGATTCTAGTCTCATTTTTTATGAGATCTATGTTTCCTTGAATGACAACTACGTTGGCTCGAATATTCTCTCTTAGTTGATTTTGGTCAAATGGAGGAGGGGGTGGGGGGTTAGGTGGTGGAGAATGCGGAGCTGAGTGAGGCATATCCTCATGTGGTGGGGTGGGATGTGCACCAGGATCTATAGGGATTTCTGGATTAGGCATGAAATCCTCTAAAGTGAAAAGTGGATCCATCCGAGAAATGATATGGCAACTGCATGTTAAACAATTAAAAATATATATATCAACAAACTAATTAAATAATGCACACAATTTCAAAGTTATTTAAAAATCACATTGAACATGCACAAATTCAAAATATATTTCATTTGAAGAACTTTCAATTTATAACATTAAAAAATCATAGCATTAAAAATTCATATTATAAATGAGAGTTGAATAGAAACCGATAGTCACTTAAGAACTATAAATGAGAGTTGAATAAAAACAGAAGGTTAGTAGAACAAGTGATGAAAAATATTGAAAATCATTGAAGACCTCTCTTGCACATTCTAGGAGACAACATAAATGGTAACCTCAACTACTAAGATGATCAAATAATTTTCAGATTCACTGCATGAGTCAGTATCCAAGAATTATATTGTTCAAGAATGATAAAATAAAAAAAGATATTCAAAAATTCCAAGAATCTTGAGGTGGTTGATTTTGATGAACTACAAGGGAACTTAGAAGAATCTACATTTTCTTAGAGGATTAAGTTTAAGTATCAAAAGGGGCGGGCTAGTATGAATGATTTAAATGAATTTATTAATATCTTTTCAAATAACTTTATAGACTCAAAGTATTTTAGGTACTAGTTAAATTACTTTGCTCATTCTTTATTCTTTTAACTAAATGTAATAAATCAACATAGATGTTGATAAATATTGAGATGGTGTGGGATTTCCCACTCATCTTGTAGTTCTCAGTTGGCTTTCAATTAATTTTCAATTAGTTTTCCAATTAGAGCAAGTCACCTAGGGTTAAGTTTCAACTAAACTCTTTCAGATCCTTAAATTTTGGGACACCTAGTTCCTATGTACATCTCTTTTTAAAAATTGTGTAAGGGTTAGAAATAATTTTTATCATAGAATGCATCTACATTTTCTACGTCGAACTCTACTAAATTTAGTGTATTTTGATATTTTTGGATGAATCAAAGGATCATGCTTGTTGTCTTGCAAAGGATTATCTTATCTTGGTAATAAATAAAGGATTGTAATAAATGTAAATAAATGTACATTGAATAAATTGGTGAGATTTGTATTATTGAATTCTTCATAGGGTTATGTCTCACAAATGCACATGAATATGGTGGTATAACCAAATCTAGTGAATGTAGTGAGAATTATTGTTGTCAATTTTATTCAATTTTTATCTTCTCATCCCTATTGCTCTTATGATTTTTCTGTAAATTTATTGATAATAAACAAAACACTAGTTCCCATATGTACCCTACGTATTCATTGGTTTTCACTTAAATTTACTTAGATACCTAAGAATAATGTTCATCTACACTAACTTAATTACCTAGAAATAAGACTATGATTTAAATCATATAATTTAACTAAGAGTTAAGGTAGCCACAAACCAACTACTTATAACCTTATGCACACTATGGGGTTAAGGGTAGCAAAAATCACAAGAATCGATGAAGAGGCATAGAGGTAGACGAAATCTCAGGAAATTAAACATAGTAAAAATATTGAATAGGGAACAAAAAGTTTGGAGAACTTCTTGACAAGATACTTGGGTAAGGAAAAACTTGAAAACTGAAATATATAAAAGAACTTAGAGGAAACCTAAGAAAATGTGCAAATGGGGAATAATGGAGGAATAGTGTGTTAGCAAAGGAAAGTATAAAAAATCACCATAGGCTAAAAATAGGGTCAATCATACTCATACATATGAGTTTATTTGATTCAAGACAATTTAGGCATATGATGAAGACATGAGGGGAGGCAAAGCATGACTTGAATTTCACAAGTTAACCAAGAGACCCATTTTAGTAAATCTATGATCTCATAGAAATGATGGGTACTTGAGGGAACCAAAAATATTAAAGGGGAAAATACTAGGCTATTAAAAATTGCAGCTCTAATTTGAAAAAAAATAGGTTGAGTGGTTTTATCTTAGCTTGACTTATCATCCTAGTGTAAATATAAATATTGATGTGATGAATAGGAATTTTGGGCTATTTACTAATATTTATAGTTGGTGGCAAACCAAATTAGTCAGACTTAGTATATGCACATGCTAAATTTTCCTACAACAATTTAGTAAGTTAGAGCATAGTAAGACATTGTTTCAAGTTCTATATGAATGTAGCCTTGAATATTTTTCAAAGTTTAGTGAAGTGGTTGAAATACATACAAAGAGTGCATCTAGGTAGAATACTTGGCCAACAATATTATATATGTGTATAAGTAGGTAGAGAGTATCAATGAAGAGGAACTATAAATGCAAGAAGTGTGTAGACTTAGGAAGAAGGAAAAGGGAATTTAAGGAAGGTTTCTAGTTTTAGCGCACCGAAGGGGAGAGAGGTCTCTAAGAGGTTTCTAGTTTTACGTTTTAGTGTTTAGATTTCTAAGTTAAATGTGTCCAATTTAGGTTTATATTTTATGGTTTTCAATTTACAATTTAACGTTATTTATTTTGTTGACGTTTTTTATTTTTTAAATGCAATTTAAAACTATTAAAAACTGAACTAAAACACATTAAAGAAACAAAACTTAAATACTAATTAAAAAACAAAAAAACAAGATACAAAGCAAAAAATGGCAGAATTCAACCAACCTGGAGGTCACAAAGGTCAGGTGTGTTGACAAGAGGAGGTGGCAGTGGAAATATGCTCCAAGCACCAGCTTACAAACGCGTACGCGCTCTAGATTGTCTTCTCACACCGCCAAAAATAGTGGATAAAATGAAAAGGTAGCAGTTTATTTTTAAAAAAAAATACCTTTCCATAACACGTACACGTTTTGAAATGCGTACGCGTTATCAAACATATATGCATTACAAAACACATACGCATTTCATAACGCATACACGTTTTTGGTTCACGTACCCGTAGCTAAGCGCGTACGTGTTCAGATTTCAATTTAGGTACCCATTCCGTAATGCATACGCTTTTTTCAAAAACGCATACGCGTTTTTTGTGAAATTTTTTTTGTTGCCCGAAATTTCCCCTCTTCGTGTACTCAACTTCTTGCTTTTACCCTAGAATCATTGTCATGTTGTTCCAAGGAACCAATTTTTTGTTGTCATTATAAGGGATTGGCAATATAAGATTGCATTTTTTTTTATCTACTTGTCTTGGTTGTAGATGATTAAATCTGTTATTTTATCTCAAACATAAATTTCTCATAAACTATATGAAAGGTTAATTACTCTATGAATCCAAAATTGCTTGGTGATCAGCAAGGTACCATCAAGTGGTATTAGATTTGATCATTTTGAGTGCATGGTTAGAGTGTCGACAATGAGATAACCTATGCAAGGACCAGTGGGTGTGGAAAAATATTCAAGTGGTTGTGTCTTAAGTAAACCCTACAAGAATTTATTGCAAGAAAGGGGAGACATGTAACTACAGAGGGTAGAGAAGGAGGCATGAAAGATTGGTTGTAGTTGTGAGTGTAGAGGATTGTAGCAGTAAGAAGGATGGGCATTAGTATAAGAAGATCAATCAGAATTCTATCCTATAATGATTATTGGGACGAAGTGGAGAAAAGAAAACTTCGTGAGAAGTTGAACATGATTGCAAGAAGAATGGATGCATTGGAAAAGAATTATCTTCCTAATGTTGTTGTGATTGCAAGAAATACGAAAGTGGTAGATAGAAAGCTAGCAACAAACGTAGAAGGAATTAACAACAAGAATGTGGAAGATGTTGATGAAGACTATGAACATTTTGTCGATGTTAATGAAGAAGCTTACAAAGAGATGGAAATTGATAAAAATATTAATTTGCAGAGTTTGGAAAGTTCACACTTTGGTTTTCTTGAGGATTTGAGGAAAGATGGTGTTCGAAGTGGTTTTTAGTCTGATGATGGAGAAAATCTTGTTTATGCTTTCATTTCTAAAGATGACAACTATAATGAAGATGAGGAGAAATTTGTGTTTCCAAAGGAGAATATGAGATTAGAGGCACTGTCCAATTTGAAAGAGTATTTTGAAGGAGAGAGTATAGACCTAGTGAAGGAGATTACAACATAGAAGAAAAATGCAAAAGGTTCAATTGAGACTGCAGTGGAAGAATTAGAGGATGTTGAAGAGGTAGAAGACCTACTGTTAAAAGATAACATTGTAGAAGCGACGATTCATGAGGTAACTTTCTTTACACATTGTGAGGATGAAGTTTTATTTGAGATGATAATAGTTGATGACTGTGAAGATGAGATAGAATTATGGAGATTTGTAGTTGAAAAAGAAATCAGAAGGCAAAGATATATGAAGAAAGTGGAGAGCAAACGAATACAAATGGAGAAACCTAGGAATAGAAAATGCAAGCATAGAGAAAATTTGGAGGCACGAGAACGGGTGTGAAACAATTGGAAGAAGTAGAAAAAGAGGTCCAAATATGAGCACTTGATTGCAGAGTTCATGAGTAGGAGCTCATGAACCTTTTCTGCACGGGGAGTCTAATGAAGGAGCATCATCTTCCCCTTTCATTTCCTTTTTGTTCTTTGTTTATTTTGGTCTTTTGTTTAGTTGTTGGTTCTACAGACAAGTTAGATGAAATAAAACTCCTTTGGTTTTGTTTGAAGTTCTATAGTTCAGTTTTTTTATGTCATTGTTGGGGCAGGAAATCTGTGTTGTTGTTTTCTCTTGTAATCGTTGAGATAGGAAATATGTGTAGTCAAAGTTATTGGTAGAATACACTTCAGCTTGGTTAACTACCATCAACAACTGGGATGCAACCATTATGGTGTTAGTTTGGTGATGCCCGATCAAAGTTGCTATTTGTATGTGGTTGATCATAAAGTCTTGATTGGTTTGGGCTGAAGAAACTAGAGGTTTTCATGATGCGAAAGCATAGAACGATGTGAGGAAGAAATCCTTCAATAAGTGGTGATATAGGCCGAATGGCTGTAGAGTCAAACCAATTTGAATACCAATGGTAATATTGAATGCATATAGGCTAAACATGGAAGGCCACATTTGTTTGCAATGAATTGCCTCTATAGAATAATTGTCACGTTGTTCCAAGGAACCAATTGTTTGTTGTCATTATAGGGAATTGGCAATAAAATCTTGCATTTTGTTTTGATCTACTTATCTTGGTTGTAGATGACTAAATATGTTGTTTTTTTTATCTCAATCCTAAAATTCTCATAAACTATATGAAATAGTAATTTCTCTTTGAATCCAAAATTGCTTGGTGATCAGCAAGGCACCATCAACTTTATTTTAATGAAATTTTTTTATTTAAATTAGCATTTTGTCGGCCTTTGGGATCTAATAATCAGGTTATTAGATAGGAACGCCTATAAAAGTAAGATTCACACCAATTTTCACCTAAGTTTTGAAGATAAGTGAGAAGCAAGTTTGAAGGAGAGTTTCAAGAAGCAAGGAATTGAAGTCTTGGAGCAACCTTGTAGTATATTTGCAGGTTTTTCAAGTCTATTTTCATTTCAAGATCTGGCATTGCCAAATCCTAATAATGGATGCCTATGGAGGATCATGAGAGATTCTAGGTTGGAGATGCAACTAGCCATAATTCCAAGCCTAAGTACTTGTTTCTTGAGTGATTCCATCTTCCATTGTTGTTTTATTTTATGCCTAAGGAAGGTACATTTCACGTTTAGAGATTATGAGGGTGATTTAAGATCTCCTTTGTAGGTCATTTTCATTTTCATCTTATGAATTCTATTCTAACACATTTGAATAGGGTTTCTCCATTTTTTAGCTTGCATAATCTTACACACACTTAGGATTAGGGCACACACACATTTCCATTTTCAAATCTATGCACTTTCATCAAGGTTTAGTTACAAAACAAGGGGTTTGACCAAGGAAAACCTCCATAAACAATCAATCAAATTTCCTTTGTTTTGCAGATTATTTATAGGTTCAAATCTGAAGACTTGGTGAAGAAGGAAGTGCAGACATTTGACCTCGAGATCACATTTAGAGATTTCAAAAATATCAAGATGGGACTAAGTCAGCATCAAGAGTGTCTTAGTCCTACCAAGGGTATTTTTTAGAGATTCTTCTGGATTCTATTTCAACATTCAAAGATTCTACATTTCCCCCAAAAAATAGCAATGGGACTAAGTCAATAGTAAGGGCGTCTTGGTACTCAACACATTTTAACAACTTCTTTGCGCTTCCATAATCCTCAATATATTTCTAGACTTCCCAGGTACATACATTCTAACTTGTTGCTTAATTTCATCATTTTCACTCATTATTTGGCTTGCATTACTCGGTTTTGTAAGTTGAATGCTAAGTTGTCTTTTCCAAGCTTTTTCTTGGTGGTGAACCCCTCAAATCCTAAAATAACACCTCCTAGGTCTTCCTTGTTGAGAATTGACTCACCCTTTGGGTTGATAGTCAATCCAAATTGGGATCCTAGGACATTATTGAATGACTGTAGGAGAATTTTTGTTGTAAACCATCCCCTTTCCCATACAATTCATTTTGGTGTACCCAACATTTTGAGCATTCATTTTTCTGATTTGGAGTTCATTAAGGTCCTAGATCTAGGTTGCATTCATTCTTGCATTGCATCTTTTATTAGTAAAAATGCATCTAGGGTTTCTCATATTTGCATTAGTGAAAGTGCATATAGGATGCATTTTTTCTTTCTTGCATCATCTCATTCCATTGAAAAATTGAAAAATTCATTGTTAATCATCCTAATTGTATTTAGTAACATTTTTATTGCATTCAAAATTGAAAAAAATTGCATTCAACTTTGCATCCAATTACTTGTCATTAGTTACTTTTTCTTCCATTCATTGGCATAATTTTTTGTTTCTAAACATCAGGTCCCTAGGTAGGAAACCTAGGAACACTATTAACAACTCGTATCTTGTTTTTTTTCTAGAAAAAACCTTTATTGGGACTAAAAAACCCTTCCTAGCGTCTTAGTCCCTCTATGGTTTTTTTCCTCAGAACCCTGTTTGAGTTGATTCTTACTTGTTTCAATTTTTGGAACTTCCAAATTTCATTAGTAGGACCAAGACACCCTTCCTAGCATCTTAGTCCATGTGGAGTTTGAGGTTGCAATTTTCAGTGTTAAATAGTGAATTTATGTACTTCTAATTGTTGTAGTTACTTTGTTGTTTTAGTCTGTCAATTTACTATTTCATGAATATTCATGGTTCATGTTTACAATTAATTAATAAATATAGATTATTGCACTTTCATTTTCTTAGATGTAGACTTCATTTTACATTCATTAGAAAATCAAAACACAAAAACCAAAAAATTTAAATCTAAACAAGTATACATTTATGGTTAGTATGTCAAAAACCTTTCTCCTAGTTAGCATAAACCTCAAGCCTTTTAGTAGTGATGACTTTGATATGTTATATGAAGTTCTTGAGGACTTTAGCTCACGAGTTTCATCCACTAAGGCTTGTTCAAATAAACCTAAACAAAGAGAAGTAAATTTTATTCAACCTCAACTTATCCTTTATCCACCTTCAAACAAGCCTCAACCTATAAACAAACCTATCCTTATCCTTGAAGTACCTAAGAAAAATGTGTCACAACAATCAAGTTATAATACCATTACTCACACATATAACACAATGAATAATAAATAGCCTCAACCTAATCCAATTTCGTTACCATTTCTTAATCCTATATTGCTTAGTGCCCCTTGTTTACCATTGCATAGTGGAAAGGAGTATGATCTTTTTGACCATTAGAATACTCCTGCTAAGATTTCCCTATGGGATCTTATTCAAAATTCACCTAGTTACCACACCATGCTTCAAACACCCTTACAACAATTTTTGATTTCTCCTAGTACAAGTGCACATGATGTAGAAACTTTAATACAAGGAATGAATATAGTTAATGTAGAAATTACCTTTCACCAACATAAACTCCCTCCCTTGAAGATGAGAAAGAAATATGATGCATTCGTGATATTATCCATTTACAACAACATGGGAATAAAAAGGACCCTTGTTGATAATGGCTCTTAATGTGTGTAGTGTGAACCTTTTAGATAATTTGGGAGTCGATAAATAAAAAATGAAACCTAATTCCTTATCAATTCGGGGATTTGACAATGTAGGAAAATAACCACTCAGTGTGATTACTTTATCTATTGCAGTCGGAAAGGCTACCTTACAAACTCCCATTCATGTTATGACTCATGACCTTTCATACAATCTTCTTTTAGGAAGACAATGGATTCTTGAGATGCATATGGTGCCTTTGACTCTTCATCATATCATGAAGTATGTCTATAAAAACAAGTTATACCAAATTGAAATGGACCCTGAGCTTAAAATATGTTTACAAATTAAAAAGGGAACTACCAACCCTCAACAAACATCAATTCCAACATAAAAAATAGAACCTATGAAAGAGGAAACACGAGAGATGGAGACAGTGTCAAAATTATTAGATGATGATTGGGGTTCCTTGGAATTCACACCTTCATTTATGGGAGAATATATATCACAAGAAAAGAGGATGATAAACAAAATCAACCAATGGTTATGTCAACATAGAACTTGGTAGAAAATTCACAAGCATCTACCTCATCTACTCTTGAAGAAGACACAAGCTACACAACAAACATTGGTGAGATAGATTATCAACAACCACCAAACCCAAAAGAAATGGAAAGACTTTATGGGAAAGGTTATGAACTTATGAAGCAATTGGGTTATAGTGTAAAAGGATGTGGAAAGAAAGAAAAGGGAATTTTCGTCCCTATGTAACCTAACATGCAAGAAAAAAAAATTTGTTTTGGATACTATCCTTCTAAGATAACACAACCAAACAAGAGACCTTCATTAAACATCAACACCATTATGTGTACACCAAAAATCAATCTTACCTTGAAACATCTAGAATTACTTGATATGAATTTTGAACCATCATGGGAATACTTTGAAGATGACGAAGCCTTGAAAAAAATGCTAGGAGTTTATGATAAATCATCTACTCCTCAAAATAAAAAGGTTACATGTGCTATGATTAACACCAAACAAAAAGATAAAGAAAAGGAGAACGGTGAGATAGACATGAATAATGAAGAATACAACACTGAATTCCTAAAATTAAATGCACTCCCTTTATGGGATACCATGGTTATAGCAATGGAAATAAAAAATAAAGAAAAAGTGATTAAGATAGTAAAGTGCATAGATGATGGAGAACAAGATGATACTACAACTTTGCTTCATGAGATTCTTGAACTTTTTGCTTGGAATTATTCAAATATGCCAATAATTGATCCTAAAATTGTGACACACAATATAGGGGTTAGTGAACCAATTTGTGACACAATTTATGTGTCAAATTGTAAAAATTCACAAAAAAGGGCCAAAATTGGCCATTTGGCGTGCACCAAATGCCAAAGGTAAATAAAAGAGAAAACTGCATTTTGAAACCTCATTTCACTTCAACCCACAGCTTGGCTTGGAGGATTTGAGGTTTGCAACTCATGCCCACCAAATATCATCCATTATTTGCATCCTTAGCTTGCTATTTTTCATGAGGATGCTTCCAACACATCAGAGACATCAAAGATTGTGAAGACTTGTATGCATTTTTATTCCATTTATTTCAAATTTGACTTAGAATGCAAATTGAAATAGGCTTTTATAATAAAATTTTGTTCTAATTCTCAAGGAATGAAACTCCACCTCCAAACATTGAAAATTTACAGTCACCCCCTCAGGAAGAGCCTCCTATTCAAGAACAACCTAAAACCCCTCCATCAATTCATAGGAATCCTCAAGGAACACAAGAAAATATTATAAATCAAATTGAAAACAATAAAAGAGAGATTGAAAAATTAATTGGAAGATTAACTGAGCATGCTGAAACCCACCCTTATAGGAGAGGGATTGTTGAATCATTAAAGTCAATTATATCTCATGTAGGAGAAATGAGCGAGAAAATAATTTTTTGGTCAAATAAGAGGCATGAGATGAGACAATATTATGCTAGAGGTTTGTCATATGCAGATGTTAAAAAACAAAAAAATAGCAAAGCTGACTTGTGTGCCCTATTTACAGACCCGAAAACCAACACACTTTTGTCTCATACATGTAGGAGGTTCCCCATCCATTGGTTCCATCGTGAGTTAATTAAAAATAAATTTTGGGAGCGATGGTGGATGGTATTTGACCAACCTCCATGCAATAACCATGAGGTATCACAATACTTTTTGAGGAAACTCTATTGTGAGTTTATCCTTAATAAGATGCCAAATTATTTTGACATCTTAGACTTTTAGGATAGAGGTGGGGGCTCCACACATGATAGACCTGTTGCAAGATGTAATCCATAGTTGGCACCGAGACCCTTAGCCAAACCCATGGTGGAGCATGTCATCGTTCCTTCCATTGTTATGGATAGTGTAGAGGTGGACACATTGGAGTCAATTGGCTCACTCACCCAGACCATTTTACAATATGTGAGGCCTCTAGTAGAGCTTGTAGAGCTTGGTGTGGAGGAGATGTGTAGGCCCCAAGCTTCACCCCACCATTGTGGCACTTGTGGTGCAGTTTGCACGTATGATTATCAGAGTTCTCAAGATGCAACTACACAACCTACATCAATTGCAGAGGAGATAGATTTCATATATGATTTACTGAATGATACATTTGGCATTGACACTCAGGTAAAATTTAGCAAGTTCATTTAATGTTGTTTATTAAATTATGTTTTGAAATTTAAGAATAAGTAAATTAGTAGAATTTTGATATGATGAAATTTTAGGGTCGGAGTGTTCATGAGACGTGCCCCATTCCTATAGACCCTTATTCATTCTCGACATTGATTCCACAGGTATGCAACTAGTATTAAAGATATTATTATTGCATTTGAACAATTGAATGTTATATTTGAATGTTTGTCTCATAACATGCTCTGGATTTCAAACAGTTTCCTAGTGGACCTTCAACCTCCATACCTCACAATTCATTTCCTCAAACAACTTACACTTAGGTAGTCTTTATTCAATAATGGTGTTGTAAAACAATGTTAGCTAGTTCTCATAATTTTGCATATACAAATCTAAAAAATTGATGAGAAACACAAACATTGCATTTGTATTCCTTGATCGTGTCACATTATCTTCTAATTCACTTTTTTTGCCTTTATTCCTTCATAATCCCATCCCATTAACATTTAATAGTTCACCCTACCATTTACTCTTTCATTTACCATTTGCATATGTTGACATTAGACAACCCTGGTGATGTTGGTGGCATGATGGAGCATGGAGTTGCTACAACAATAACCAGTTTTGATCCATTGAGAGAGGTATCGATTTGACATTATATTTTCTCTTTTATGTTCTATTATAGAAAATTTTCATGATACTTTTGTGTAGATTAATTTCTATCTTGATGGTTGCTACAGGTGGTTGTCACTCCAAATCGTGGATGTGATAATGATGTAAATGTGAATGATGACTATCTATATGCGGTAAGTGATTATATTTTGTTATATGTTAGTCCACAATTAAATTTATGTGTATTAACATCTTTACATTTTATTGTATCAATTGAAGGTCCAGAGTGAAGAGAGGAGGACTAGCGAGTGTGTTCAAAAGACCAAAGAACCAACAGTCACTCCATCCAGCCGAATTTTGAAGGTAGCATAGGATCTATTTCCTTCTCCTAGAGGGAAATGACTTTATTAGGGTCATTTTTTGTATGCCTATGTGGCATTTTGGAACATATGTTTTGTACTATCGATATATATGTGACATTTTATGTCCATAATATGGCTCCTTTGTACAAAGCCTGTGTGGATTTTTTGGATATATTGTATATACTTTTATCAATATATCATTGTATACCTTACGGATTTTTGATTAAAAAAATATTATTTTGCTACTGCCATTCTTGAATGATGTTATCATGTGTATTGTGTAAATCATAAGCTTGAATGTTCTAGGCATGGATTTTGTTTACATATAATGCTTAATTAATTATTGTTGATTACTCAATAAGCTCCATCTAAAGTGTATTGTGTAAATAAGCTCCATTCCTAGTGGTTTGTATCCTTTGGAATGCTTCAATTACTTGTGCCTCACTTATTCGCATGTATGCTTCACTTATTCACATGTATACTTCACGTATAGTGTGTATATTCATTTGGATGCTTCATGCTTCCAATGCATAGCAGCAAAAATCTTTTGGGGAAAAAATGACAAACCAAAAGTATAAGATTTTTTAAAAAGTCAGGAAAAAATCATATTTAAAAAAAATGTAAAATCGATTTATTTTGAAATTGAAAGGTATTTCCATAGCATATAGAGATATAGAGAGCAAATAAAATAAATATTTTAACTAATGAATTGTAAAAAATAGTTTTTGTAGTTTATATTCATATCATTGATTATATTTTATTGCACATCTTTCAAATTAAAATCATTAATTCACACTGCATAACTAATAGCTAGATGTTGATAGATGACAAATTTTCAATTACAATATAGCTTTTACAAAGTCAACCTAAGCAATTATGCAATTACTTCACATTGCATAACTAATAAGTAAGAGCGGCTACCAATTGCATTTTCTTATCATGGCATTCTATGAGGCCGGATTTCTTTGACGTATTTTATCAAATAGCTCACTGCCTTGTCTATGTTACCACATTTTTCATACATGTCTACCAAAGTATTTTTTCAAACAGTTCACTGCCTTGTTGCTATGGCTAAAAGCATAAAACAAGTGCTTTTGAAGAAGCTATGGATGCTTGGAAAAATTCTATCAAAAGCATAATAGCAAGCAATACTATAGACAAGGAAATGAACTACTTGAAAAAAATGTCTGAAAGAAATATGGTCTCATGGTGATGGAATGCCATGACATGCAAATTTCTATGAATTTTCATGTCATTCCATCACCATGAGACCACGTTTCTTTGAGGCATTTTTTCAAACAATTCATCGCCTTGTCTATGCTACCACATTTTTTGTACGTGTTTACCAAAGAATTTTATCAAATAGTTCACTACCTTGCTGCCATGGCTAAAAGCCTAAAATAGGTGATTGCAAACAAGCTATGGATGCTTGGAAAAAACCTATCAAAGCATAATAAGAAGCAATAGCATAGAATTGTGATGCAAAGACAAGAGACCCAAACCCACTCAAATTGTCAACTTTCCTTCAAGAGGCATCTAACAAGATTAAAAGGATCTATTGGACCAATCCAAACAACTCCCAAAGCCTGAAATCAATCAGAGGTAGGATTTCCCACTTTCACCCTTGCAAACCTAGTAGCAGTGCAACCCCATTTTTAGGCACTTAACTCCACAACTTTCCGAAACACTTGACAAATAAAAGGATGATTCAGACACCCATTACAAAAAAAAACATATCTTAGCCCCCCATATGACTCCTTTGGAACAAATTTGAGAAAACTGACTTTCTCACTATTTTAGGCCTCCAAATAAGTCAATTTTACAAAGGACCGCCCTCTTAAACTTGTGCAAACACTTTGAGACTTTAGGGAAAAAATTGACAGGTTATCAAACCCCAAAATCCCCCATTATATTTCATTTGTACGACCACCTCCACACCAAACCCAAAAACCCTTGTTTTGTGCACTTTTGATGTGGGTTTATTGAAAAAGACACTTCCAGGCCCTTCCCAAACTTTCCACCTAGTCAAAAACCCTTTCATTCACCCCCACAAGCTTAAAAGTTCATAAGATAACTTGTTCTAACATTCCATCATCAGATTTAGGTTTGCACCCATTAAATTCATGCATTTTCCAATGGAAACAACCCTAGGGACTCACCCAAATTAAGAAATACACCTTCACTGCACAAAAAAAGATGCATACATGTTTATTTCTCCTATCTAAGCCTATCCACCAAGTTACAAGACTATAAAGTGGGTGGAAGGCTTAGAAACCCATTTTGTTCCCTTTCAAAACCCCCAAAATAGGGTAAATGAGCAATCCCAGAAAAATAAAGATATCTCCCTCAATTTGCACGATTAAGACCTGAAATCTGAAGCATTACATCCAACACAAGTACCTACAACATCTAAGAAGTTTTAGAGGAAAGGTGAGTTGTATGGTTCCGTACCAAGCCTTCAAAATTTAGAAAAACAAGAAAAAAATTGTTGAGAATGTTGTATTTCATGAAAACAAAATGTGTACAATCTTCAAACTACCTTCAACAACCCTGCACAAGCCCTTTTTTAGGCTTTTATAATGATTACATTCAAATCCAACTTCTCCCAATGTCTATAACTACCAAGTAACAACTTTTCAAAGGAGGTAGCCATTGGTTTTCAAATTTGTTGCATTTATGCAACTTACAAATTTGGCATTTTCCTCCTAACTCTATTATTTCCTAATCCCCTAGACCCTATTAAATGACTTCCTATTCTACTTACCTTGATAACATTTGACCATCTTGACAACTTTTAACATAATTACAAGTTATGGCCAAATTATCCAATGAAAACTCCAAATCATTTTGGAAACATGAGAATGGTCTAAGTAGACCTTGCACCAAGATGGTTCCCAAAAAGGGGGCTTAAGTGGCCACTTTTTTTGTGAAATCAGGAAATACTGACCTTGGACGTGAAATTTAGGAAAGTTACACTCAAAATTTTGAGATGGAACAAAAATAAGGATCGAAGTGCTTTGAGTCTACTTTCTAAACTACTAATTTATTTTGAAAATGGTTGAGATTAAGGGGTTCAAAAGAGGGACGTACACAAATTGGTGTTGTTTTTATTAGAAAAACATAACATAGCAACTCTTGTATGACCCGAGCATGGTGAACTTTTTGTAGTATTTTTAAAATCGCTATAGTCAGAAGTTAGCTAATAGTATCTAGTTGATGCATGATTTTTCTAATAATTTTTTAATGAATATTTGATTTTTTACTAATTTTCTAAGTGGGTACTTCTTGAAAAGGATAATTTTGGCCATGCTCCCCCTAAAAATTTTGGAAAATAATTGATTAAAAAAAAAAAAATTGTAGAATGGAGTCTAGTTTCTAAAAATGTAATTTATTTGAATTTTTGATGAATAGTTAATTTATAACAAAAAAAA
>VDFB02284321.1:0-48154 GCA_007258455.2 Sequoia sempervirens | reverse complement strand
ATCAATAAAATATCAAAATTGATGGATCATTGAATAATGTATCAAAAATGTAAAAATGACAAGAAACCACTTAAATAAATTTATACATTATTAATGACACTTAAACATAATTACACATTATTAACAACACTTACAAAAATTATACAAAACTCAAATAAAATTATACACTTTAATAATATTAGACACTCAAGTAATATTATTCACTATTAATAACATTTAGGTAGGAGGGTTAGGCCCACCTAATACTATTAATGTAATGATACACTTTTTACCTAAACAATTATTAATTAAAATTAAAATTAAAATTAAAATTAAAAGGCACCTTGTGTATTTAGATTTCACATATTAATAATAATTATTTTGGTAAAAAAGTGCATCCATAGATACCTTGCCAATCGTACGTAGGTATACGGATTTATGGGTAAAAGAAAGGTCCAGCGAATTGTGACAAAGCAAGCAGTAATGGGCTCTCTCTCAAAGTGAGGGCGTCATTTTTTCCCTGCCATAAACAAAATAATTATTCCTCATCGACGGCTTGTCTGAGTACGCTGCCGTTCAAGATAAGCCAACGAGCAAGAGCGATATCAGGCCAGAGAATCAAGAAAATTGAGCAAGCGTTCAATTGGGGTTCTCAGAGAAAGGAAGGATGTCGGGCGGGGGAGGAGAAGGGCAAAGATACTGGTGCCACCAGTGCAATACGATGGTGGCGCCTCTGCCAGGAGCTGGGGAGGAGGTCACATGTGCGCAGTGTCATGGGGGTTTCGTCGAGGAAATGGAAAGCCCGCCACCACCCAGCGCTGGAGAAGGAGAGGCACCGCTCTTACCATTTGGAGAGGGACGCATAAGCGACTTGTTTAATCGCATGATGGAGAACCCCCTCGAAACTGCGTTCGGCCCTCCCGAGACGGCGACAGCGACGGCGACAGGAGGCATTGGTTTCAATCACATGATGCTGGTGCCAGGCGGCCATAGCATACAAATAGTCTTCGATCATAGCGGCCGAGGAGGCGGAGGAGGAGGCGGAGGAGGGTTTAGGTTTCCTGCTACAATCGGCGACTATTATCTGGGCGGCGGGCTGGAGCAGCTCATTCAGCAATTGGCCGAGAACGATCCGAATCGCTACGGCACCCCTCCGGCGTCCAAGGCCGCCGTGCAAGCCATGCCGGAGATCAAAATCACGCAAGAACATCTCAATTCCGACTCCGCGCAGTGCGCCGTGTGTAAAGACTTCTTTGAAGAGGGATCTGAGGCGCGGCAGATGCCTTGTAAGCACATATATCATCCTGACTGCATTTTACCCTGGCTCGAGATGCACTCCACTTGTCCGGTATGTCGCTACGAAATGCCCGCTGAAGAATCGCAAAACCCTAGCGGGGGCTCGAATACAAGACCTGCCGACGCCGCTGGTGGCGCTGGTGGCGTTGGCGGGCGGAGGTTCATGTTTCAGTTTCCTTTGCGCTCCCGCGATGCGGCCCCCGGCGGGAGTAGCTCCGGCCAAGGCAGTACGGTGCCACCGCGGAACGCTAATGATAATGATAATAGTGGCGGGGATCATCCAATGTCAGAGGCAAGGCATGAAGACCTAGATTGATGATGTGTTGCCAGCTTTTGACCGGTAGGTAGCTCATTTTTATCCCGAGAAATTTTTTATGTCATCCCGAGTTTCTTTGAAGAAAGTCTAGGGTTATAAATTCTTTGATTTCGCCACGAGTTTCTTTCTGGGGCTGCAAATTCTTTGTATTTACGTATGAGGAAATTTGATAAGGTAATGAGTTGATTTTCTGTTTACGTTATTGAAGCGTGGGGTTAGATATTCTTTGTACTTGGCATTTTACGCAGAATTTGCGGGTTGCTGCAATCAATATGATATCTATTGATAATATCTTCTATTCGAGATATTGAAGACCTTTGAAATTATTACTTGGTTTGGAGGCAAAAGGAAATTTCTTATGGACACGAGTCGCTTTTCTGTTTATATACTTTAAAACTGGGTTTATAAATTCTTTGTATTGTGACATCTTACTCAGAATATGTGAGTTTCGGCAATCAATATGATTTCTATTACTTAAGGTATTAGAAGAAAATCAAAATTATTATTTATTTGAGAGAAACACATGAATTTTATTTTGTTTTTTATTAAATCCTTACATTTTGAACTGAATCTATGACGCAATCAATAACACCATTATTTTTCCAATTTCATGTAATAAAGGTTGAGAAAATTGAAATTATTTCTTGTTTCAAGCATGAAGAAACTTGGTTAGGCCATAAGTTTCCTTTTTTACACTGTATCTATGAGTTGACACAATTAGCAGTGTTTCTATTGTTCAGAAGATTTTATATGGTCATGGGTTTCTTTTTTTTTTTTTTAAGTTGGGATTAGAAATTCTTTTGAGATATTGTAGACACTTCGTGAAGTTCCTCTACTGCCTTGGAAACTCCAGGACATCAAAAGGACATTTAACAAAAGCAATTTTTTGAAAATCTAATTGGGTAACCTTAACCTCAAAATGTTAATGGGTTGCTCTCACACCCCAAACACTAAAAAAACTATAAACATACATGTCTCCCTTCAATCCAAACAACCATCCACTCTGTCATTGCATTGAGCAAGAGCAAGAGGGGAACACTACAATTGTCTTTATCAATGAACCATTCAGAACATTCATCAAGCCTACAAGGTCAGACTTCACAAATTTTGAAATTCACTTTTTGTTTTTGGCATATGCATTTTCATTGACAAATTTTAAATCAATGATCATATCTTTTATTTATTTTTCAATTCAAATACTCAATATATGTATTTTTTCTTGATATAACTTGGGTTAGGCACCCACAAGCTGCAAAAAATTTAACGTCTACGCGTGAATTTTGGTAACTTATGGTTCAACAAATCAATTCAAAAAACTAAAGAATTATCCATCTCCATTTTTATCAAACTGAAAAATCATATTGTGAGAGTCAGGGTTACACTTGACAATACATTATCTTGCTATAATTGCTTCTTGATCCATGATTCAGCTGTGCATTAGCCAAAAAAGGATCGTAAACTGTATGCTGATTCCCACACAGATATCTTCTCCCTTATCATCAAAGAATGAACCTTGTCATAACTTCTGACCCCAAACCCCACAGGACTGGGCTCATACCAACCACCAAAAAACACATTCAAATAATACAATTTGTTCTATCTATACAAACATCCACTTATTGAGACTTGTACATAGTCCTAACCTGTCATTATCACTGACAAATATCAGGATGCAGATTAGAGAGAGGGAAAAAAAGCCATAGTACCACTAACAAATCATAAAATATACAACTCTTTCCCCCAATTATATGGTCCCCAAAACTGCCATGCTCTAATGATATCAAATTGACATTAGAGTTTAGAACTATACATGCATAGAAACTGTTCACCAGAGGAATAAGCAATGTCAGCATCACAAAAGAAGGCTGGTATTGTCACTTTGGCAGAATTTACAAACGCTCTCACACCTTCATTATTCTCTTCCTCACATATGATCACATTAATCTTCACATATGTTATTCATATATGCAAATTGCAAATTTTTTTGTAGGGTACAGAAATTGTTTAGTGCTGTTTTTGGGGTTGTCTAATTGTTGCTTAAATGTTTTTACTATTTAGGAGTTATATAAAAGCAATTGTTAGGATTGTTTTAAATATTTAGTATTTTAGGAGATTCAATTTTATGTATTAAATTATTTTGAAATGTTTATTTGCAAGTTTGCATAATGATATAGCTGATTTTCATTTGACTTTTGTGTATCCTTTTCTCTCGAGTCTCATGCAATTTGAAGTAAGTAAAACAAAAGTAAAATGAAAATTAGAATTTGATTAATTTAAATGTTAAATTTTTTATTTAAGAATTTATACTTTCTACTGATAGTCAAATTAGGATTTCTTGGGGAGTGCTCAATTCAACTATCCTTCCAAGTTGTTGTAAAATTTTACTAAGGGTCTCTTCAATAAGAAAGCCACTTTAAAACAATTTACTACCAAAATAGAAGCAAAATAAATGGCACATCATTGGGGTGTTACTAGGCTATGGAAATGCCATTTTTGTGACTTTGAATTCCAAGGTACATTTCTAGAATTAATGTGGATCTTGTTCATGTCTTAGGCAAAGGTGGTATTGGTGAAGAAATACCACCTGCCGCTATGCTAGTGAGGGGTACTAGCTCTTTCCAAGAGCCACAATTTCCTCTTCTATCTATTCTAGCAAATCCTAAGAGGAAACATAGGATGACAAGTTTTTGTCCCAACTTGGTGTTATAGTTGTTTAATGTTCAAATGAAAGATGAGGTTGATGGCATTCCATTCCATCTTGTGCACTCTCCTTATTATAATGAGGCTGTGGCTAAGAATATGAAAGTAGGGCCTTCATATCTAGGGGAGACAAAAATGAGAACTACGATCTTGAATAAGAACTATTCCAAGATTTACATTTTTATGGAGAAAATGAAGGCTATATGGGGGGTCACAAGTGGATGCAACATTGTCATGGATGGGTGGACGAACATTAGGCATTGTCCACCTACCAATATCATGGTGACATATATAGAGGGTCCTTATGTCCGTAGGTTGTTAATTGTTCAAGGCATTGCAAGGATGCCAATTATCAATTTCAAATCCTTAGAGATGCTCTTGAGAAGGTTGGCTCTATGAATGTGGTGCAAGGTGTGACATATGCAACCTTTGTTTTCAAAGTAGCAGGGAAGTTGGTTGAGGTGGCCTACAAGCATATATGGTGGACAACTTGTTGTGAGAATATGGTGTAGGTCATGACTAATGCGGCATTTGTGTGCAAAGCAATGGGGAAGTTGGTTGAGACACTCTACAAACAAATATGGTGAATTCCTTGTTGTGTGCATGCCATGAACAATGTATTTCAGAATATGGGGAAAATAGATTGGACCAAATAGGTTGTACATGATGTGAGAGATGTGTAAATGTTTATTTGCAACCACCACACATCACATGCACTATTTTGGACCTTCACCATGAAGTTTTTGAAACTTGTTCAGTGGCCCCATTCTAATTTAGAGTAGGGGAAGAGAGTGAAGGAAGTGGTGAAGAGTGACATTTTATGGGTTGTTTTCAAATACTCATCTCGATTCTCAATCATATCTTCAGTTTTCACAAACATTAGATATGGGGATGCTAATGTTCCAAACCTTGGAGAGGTGTATGAATGCATTGACATCATGCTTGGCCAGTTGGAGGACACTATACAAGTGAAAGACCCTACCTTGTAGTTATGTACTTAACACATTCTGGCCTATCATTTAGCAAAGGTGGGAGAATCTCAACACTCCCTTGGACATGGTGCATATGCATCGAACCCATAGTGGTATGTACAAAGGCCGTGTAGAGTTTACTCTATGGTAGATTTTTAGGTGAAGACAAGGTTCATGAAGGTAATTCAAAAGATGTATAGTGTTGAGGATTTTGCTGCCATTTGTGCATAATAGACCAAATTTACCACACTTAGGGGTATCTAGAAGAGGCAAAGTTGGATAGGGAGATTGTAGCACAAGAGGATCCAATGCTAGGGTGGACTATGCATGGGCCTCATTCATTTGCAACCACACTAGCCATTTGCCTTGTCTTAGGTTTCTAATTCATCTATTAGTGCGAGGAACTGGTCTATAAAGAATTTCATCCACTCTAGCAAGGTGAACAGATTTACATCTAGGAGGACAGAAAAGCTTGTAGTTGTACTTAACACCTCGTGTTTGATTAATTGCAACATGGTTACATGCAATGAGATCCTAGCAACATGATGGGATGTAAAGGCAAGAGGAGCCAAGACATATTGATGATGACGTGATAGGAGTAGGGTTGGTTGGTGTCTGATTGGAGGAGCTTGAGCTAGATGGTTTTGGCGGTTCCAATGATGAGTTTTCCATGATCTTTAGGGGTGATGATTAGACGTATTGGCTAATTGTGTTTCAATTTTGAATTTTATTATTATATTGATATTTGGCATTTACATTTAGTTTACAAGTTCAATTTTCATTTCTTGTACATTTTTTTATAACTAATTTTTCGAGGACTATAATATATTTGCCCCGCTGTCTCCCTGCCACCTCCTTCCTGTCTTAAAATTTAGGACTTTGGTCCCCTTATCTCCCAAACCTATCCCCCAATACCCCTGTTGTAATACTTTGTGGAACTATGGTGTTTACATTTGACACTGAATATGTGAGTTGATGCAGCCAATAAGATTTCTATGATCAAATATTTTCTACTTAGGGTATTGCAAAAAGTGAAAAATGTTACATGCTTTGAGCAATGGTTATCATGTATCAAGCTACTTAGTGGCTTCATACTTGTCAAGCAAATTGCAATCAATAAGAATTCATTGGGCCGTTGTAGCTTATTCTATTTAAGTTGTTAAAGAAAGCATTCCATGTTTCAAGCCAGAGGCATTGATGGACTGAGCTACTAGGTACTTACATGTGAATAATGTGGAGGCTTTTTAATTTATTATCTTGTTATATTTTGTCTGGGTGGACTTTAATTTTTGAAATTTGCCTTTCAGGTTGTTTCTATGAACTTTGCTTTGGTAGCTTCATCTATACCCATTATACTCACTGATTTGTTCACTACCGAATAATTCGTTTGTGTCAGCTTGGTAAAAAAAGAAATGATAGTGTTTCCAGAAAATCAAATACTCTACCCATGGAAATTCGAATGATTTAATTATGGTTCTCAACTTTCTATCAATTCTCAATTGTATATTTTTTAGTTAAGATATTTGATGGGAGGATGTATTTACTGTTTCTACATTATTGGTTTGGATACAGTTTAAACTGTTCTTTAGAATATGGATTACGAAGTTGTTGGCTGGAATAATTCATTTGTAATTATAGTAGTATTTGACATACATGTATGTATTTAAATTTCAGAATAAGTGGTAGGTAGACTTAATTGAATTTTTTTGACGTGCTGTTTTAATTTGGCACGTAGATGCTGTGAGTAGCAACATTGATGGAATTGCTGCAATTTGCCCGCTGAGAAAAGTACCATATTGAGATATTTGATAGTCTTTGGCATAACATGTATGCAATTAAACATCAGTATGTGTGGTAGACTACTAAATGCAATCTTTTTTGACAAGCCATTATTATTTGAAATGTAGATGCTCGGTTTGAGTGTTGATGAGTCTGTTGTAACTCACCTGGAGACTGTATAGAGTTGTTTGATCCATGGACAGATGGAAATGAATGTCAATGTATACTTGCAGGCCAGAAGGATGAAAGTGCTTGCACATATGGTCAACCTTTATAAATGTTCTTTATGTTGTACAGCGAGGCATTAGATGATTGTGAAATTCTGACCTTACATAAGAATGAACTGAATTTTCCAGTCTTACCATGAAAATGTGGCAACTGAAGAAAATATAGCTGTTAGTTTTTGCAGCTCACCAAAATGATTGAATATATAAAAATTTAAAAATAAGCACGTTACTAGATCTCCATTCGTTGTTCTAAAATATCTTCTTCAAAAAATTGATTCTCATAATCATTAGTAATTCTGCCCAGTAAACTTTTCTGAGCTTTGTTTAATATGTTTGAGATAATTTGATCTTGGAAAATTTTGTATGGTTGCTTTGCACGCAATTTAGTCTTTTAGGTTGCTTGTTTTAGCTTATGTTGCTGTTTACTGATTTTGTAATTTTAATTCTCTCCCTGTGAGGATTTTCTACATTTTCTAGGTTGTCTTCCCAATATATGTTGTATGTCCAATGTGACATGCATTATGAATACCTTTTAACATCAGATTTGAATAGTGTTTTTTATTTTGTATTGGTAGTATGAAGATTGTTTTGGGAGCATATTATCATTGCATAAAAAAATCAGACAAGGGACTATGGCCTTTTTCCACAAATTGAGATGTCTAGGAAGTTATTTTAGTTTGATGCAAAGGTCTTAGTAAGATTGTTTATTGTTTGACAGACTGGTCGTATATTTGAATTCTTCCTGGACATCACTGACGCTCGTGCATATGTGCATTGTCATCATATATATCAGCCATACATAATGTTCTAAGGTATTGTTTAGACCGCAAGTTCTTCCTGCAACTGTTTTATTAATAATGAGGTAGTTTCAGATTTTTCAGGTTATACATACATGCCCAATTCAACCATTTGAGGCTGACGTAGTCATTAAAAATAATTCTCTAGTGCAAAATGCATAAATAAGTGCAAGATTCCTGGAGTTCTTATCTTGATGTGTTTTTACAAAATATATCAGCAATATATAATGTTCCAAGTTTTAGTGCAATTTCTTCCTGCAGTTGTGTAATTAAGAATGAGGTAGTTTCAGGTTTTCCAGGAAATACATGAAAGCTTGATTTAACAATTTGAGGCTGACATCATAGTAATAATTTTCTCTCGTGCAAAATGTGAAGGAGTTCAAGCTTCCTATAGTTCTTTTTTTGATGTTTTTTTCCTATCAGACTCTTCTTTGGAAAACTAAGAGGTCATGCAATTTTCTTCTTCAGATGTTTAGATATTTTAGGTTTTTTTTTCCCTTGGACCAGCAGTTGTCTTATCCATTGAACATATTTGAAGTTGTTGAACTTGCTGGTGTTTGGCTGGTGTTATGCATTTGTTTTTATCTGATGCAATATCTGTGTTTTGTCATCTGCTATCTCTTGTTTGAAGACCATCGTGAGATGCAGACTTGCAGGTGCTCCAAAAAATGGACCAAAAATTGGTAAACTTGGTTCTCTCAATCATTTGATTTTTTTTTTTCATTATAGGCTTGCCAAAATAAAAAAACTCGGAGTCACATTTATTATACTTGGGTTTGATAGCATACTCTTGGTTTAATCTAGGTTTGTTGGTTTGTGCATCCTGGAGACCATATAGGTGTGGGCCATTGAATGAATTGACTGGAATCTATATCCAATTTATTTACAACATTATTGCACGAAGGAGATTTACAGCCAAAAAATTCAAAGACCTTTGAAGATAATGTGTGGGTCCACCATTTCTATTTTTACAAATGAAGAGGTGACATGACTAACTGAGTCCAAATAAAGGAGGATATAAAGTGCCAAGCTCTCCTGCAAAAAAAGATCTCTTTAATTTTGAAGAAGACAAGAACTTTGTGCAGATTGCCTGCTCTTTAGCTTACTAGCACAGATTGACAAAAATTCTCACCACTTTTTTTTTTTTGCTTTTGAGGGTTGGTTTGCATTGTAACAAATAATGGTAATTGGTAAGTATCTGGATCTCCCTCTTTTTTCAATTGGTTGCTCATCACCTCAATTTTGAGAATTCAAAGAATTTATTGTCAGAATCTATTGAGCTTGTTGGTATTGGCCTGCTATTACTAGTTTCTGACATATATTTTTTTAACTTCATTGTGGCTTTGTTTGACATATGGGGATCAACATTTGCACACAAGGAATCTTCACTAGAATTTGGTTTCGAATTCTGTAACACGTTGCGCTTACAGGCCTTATTCTGATATATTATTTTGATGTTCCACCTCCAGGAGCAGCACGTAGTCTACTTGGAATTTTGGAATGGTTTACTGATATTCTTGGTTATGCTGCTTCCAGATTCCTTTTTTTTTAAACTTCACAACAAGACTCAATATTAAAGATCATTTTTTATTCTCTTCCATTTCCTAGATTTGTTTGCTTTACACTCATTCACCATCTGAGCATATTTTTTGATACGGAGTTTTGAATTTAAATTTAGCAACTCAATTTTTTGGCATTAGTATGTATTTGGTATTTGCATCAATTACCTTGTATTTTATTTTTATCCTTGATTTTTTGGATGTTAGTTGAATTTTCAAGAGTGGATAAATCTTGTTATGGTACTTTATTTTGTTGTTGGTATGAGATTTAAGTTTTTAACTGTAGCATTTCATGAAGAATTAGCAGCTGTTTCTCCAGATGTTGATCCCTAGAAGCCCAGCTCGTTGCTCGTTCTGTCTGTGACGTTTTCTAATGGTTTGGTGTCTAATTTTCTTCTCTTTCCTGTTCATGGATTCACTTACCTTCTCTTTTGTAGAGCTTTTTAGCAAAGGTTATTTTCTTGGGTTTCACTCACCCTTGGTCTCAGCTGATTGTCCATCTTAGTCATAAGTCATGTTATAGCTTGGAAGCAAATTATAATAGGTCTAATATGTTTAGGGTTTGGGGTGCACTCCCTCTTGGTCTCATCACATTGTTCATCTTGGTCATAAGTCATGGTATGGCATGGAAGTGAATTATAATAGGCCTAGTATGATTGGGCACACATTTGTTGAACTGTATGCCATATTGTTGGACAGAACTTTTTGAGAACTTGAAGAATATCAATTTCATCGTCAGGGGACATGATTGCTTCATGAGAGACTCCTAGACTACTTTTCATTGCTTTATTCATTGGGCTTGTCAATAGTCTTGTAATGTATTTTGCTTTACTAAGATCTAGTAGAACTATTTATGGTGATCCAAGCAATAATTCTAGGTCAATATTTTTGACATAATTCCAAAAAACCAGCAGGTCACCTTGTTAGGACCTTAACTGTATAGGATTTAAAAAATATTAAAAAGCTTAGGATGTGTACAACGTGATGAAAGGGTGCTAATGTCCGTTCGACAAAGTATGACCCCCAAGGCTACACATTGGTAATTATGTTAGACTAGTGAGTTTTGTGTCACGATCAATCCTCTCAACTTATTGGGAAAAGCTTGTCACATGGCTTCTTATATTCCAAGGTGGACCACTGAGTTTGCTTTTTTAAGACTGTTCATTTAAAGGATTTTTCCAACCGAATATAAATATCAGAGTTTTGTTGCTTCACATCTCTTCTCAAAGACTGTTACCTCCTACATTACTCAATTTACCCTGTTATCCATTAAGTTTCAATTAACTTGGAAATTGTTTGGACAAGATTTGGAATCACATGCATTTTGAAGGGGCCTTGTAGCCCATGTGAAAGGCTTGCAGAAAGAAGTGCTATGAAGAACAAATCTAAGATGTGGATCCGTTTTTAGCACTCCAGAATGAGCACAAATCATTCAAATTGAATGGAATTGATTCGCAAGGGATGAGAAGCAAAAGTTGCAAGCAAACCTTAGGCACATGATGGAGTGGGTGATAGAAATGTTGAAGAACCTTCCTCGGTTTGTAAGATTTGTAGTAAAAGGATTCTGTGGAGCAAAGGAAAGATGCAACTAAGCTATGCGAAAGTGCCATTTGCTGCCAAGTTAGTCATATCGAGTTATCTGCAGACAAGTGAGAAGAGATACAGACAAATTAGATGAAAGTATTTTAAAACCATCTGATTTTTAGCACCTTGATTATCCTTTAGATTCATTCGGTAGATTTGGAATGTAAACCAAAGGAATAGGCCCAAAGCTGTAGAAGAAAAAACCTTGGCAGATAAGTTCTTGGTAAAGATGGTTGGGGAGTCTGAAATATTTTTGAGGCAGATATGAGACCAATCAATTGTAGTCTTGGACACAGAGGAGAAGCTTCTCAACCTACTATGGACACATGCTTGTTTGATGGTATTCCTACTAAAAAAAATTCAATACAGAAAAATGTTATACCACACAAGTGGAAGAGGATCACTTTTGCACGAAGATGCCCTTGTGTTCATATAAATTAGAACTAGAAGCAATGGGCGCCATTGCTTTCTATTAAGGGGGTGATTATGGAAGATATCTTTTAGACATCATCAAACCCACAGTTCTCTATAGAAAAGTTTTTAGGCCCTAGTTTAGGGCCTGTGGTTTGGGCATGTATTTTGAGGATACAAGCTATTATGCACTAACTTATCGTTTGCTTAAAAAGATATTGTTTTAAAGTACATTCTAAAATCTAAATTTTGTGACCCAGTTTCTTTCTAAATAAGTTATGTTTGTTGTGTTACTCGACCTAAGCCAATAGAGATAGACACATTTTTGCTCTTTGTTCGGTGGAGAGAACCCGTTTTTGCTTCTTTGGTTCTTTGGAGAACCCGTTTTGTCTTCCGTTGTTTAGATACTCCTGTATGCCTCTCATTGCCTTTTTCTTGCCATGGATGTGAATCAGAGTTGTCAAGGTTGGACATTTACCAACAATGTTCAACTTGAAACTCTTATAATGTGCCAACTGGTTGTTATGGGCTGTTGATGGCATCACTTTCTAACTAGATTATCTTCAGCACAATTGGAGTTATTAGCTAAAACATGCTCAAAATTGTGCATCCGATCAGTTACCCTGTACTCTAAATGCTTTGTTATAACACCATTTATAATCATAGTTGCAAGAAACGCAATGGGGGCATGATCGTTGCCCCTTTTAAAATCCGCAATCCGTTTCCAAAGGAAAAATGACTTTGCTCCTCTTGTTTTTAATTATATTATTATGATTATGTACTCATTATAATTCTTCATATAATATAATATAGGATTTAGTTCATATTAATTATTATGTTATAAGATATTATAGTAATATGTAATTGGTAACAATGATATCGATTATTATCTAATAACTATCTTCAAGCATGAAACATGGAAGATTGGATGTATTTTTGGTGACATAGGTAATTCTAATTTGTAGGCTGCATTGTTAATCCTTGCAACATCTTATAAGGATCATATTGCTTGGGTGCAAGCTTGTTATACATATATTATTGTTCTAGTGACATTTGTTTATATGATTGTAATCATATAAATACCGAATCTTTCACTTCAAAAGTCCTTTCAATGTGGCATTGACTAGCTTGTTTTCTCATTCTATTGTTTTGTCATTGCCAAGTACCTGAGGCTAGGAAGTACATCTTATTGGTGTTGAATGTATTTTTTCATTGTTCAAACCTTTGTGCGTGCCTATAAAGAAGAGGTGATTGATGGTGGGTGGTACCCATATAGTGAAAAAATGGATACTTTTTGGAGGAAGTATGGAAATAAGTATTATACCACCATTCTACTAGTGGTAGCTATTGCATCCATATCTCTTGTTTATCCAAAGCAAAACATTAGGGATAACCTTCCAAGTATTTATTGACCACCTCAATCTATTTATATTGGAGATGATATGTCAAACTACAAACAAATTGAGTATCCAAACATGAAAATAAGCTAGTCCCAAAATTACTTGTAAATATAGGATTATAATCGATTACTATGACTTTAAGAGTTCCATGTAGTTTCTTAATAGTATTCATAAAGGCTATTATTACATTGCTTGCTACAAATGGGTGTTTAAAGGATAGAAATGTGCATATTCGGTAAAATGATCAGTAATCATTATGGCATTTTTCTTTCATATATGGGAAAATCTATAATGAAATATGGATACCTCCTCCCACCTCTAGCTTCAAACATGTGTTGCAAAACACCTAGTCTTAATTGTCTCCCCTTTATTTTGTTAGCACACCATGCATTTTATTACAAATTTTTGAGCCCCTACCAAAAAGATCTTGTTTGATTCTATGGTAATTCTTCAAGAATTTGGAGTGCCTACTTATTCAAGAAGCACAAAACTCTACCAACACCTTAAAATTTAAGGGTTGAGTCCTTGCATAAGTAAAATTTGTCCTTGTACCATAAAGCATTTACTTTCCATGCATATTTGTCTCAAACACTTGAATCTTGTTGGAGTTTCTCAATAAGAGTCCATGTATCTATGTCCTCTCACTCTTCTCATGCCTCATTTACACTATCTACATGTAGTATGGAAATGGCATACACTAGTGATTATGGGTTCATCCCTCTTAGATAAAGTATCAACCACAACATTCTCCTTTTATTTCTTATATCTGATCCCAAAGTCATATCCCAATACCTTTGTGACCCATTTTTGTTATATTTAGATGACAACCTTTGTTATAAAAAAGAGACTATTATGATATGACTTTACCTTAAGTGTTCCCATTTGATAAGGTCTCCATTGTTTGATTGCATGAAGGATAGTCAACATTTCCTTCTCATATTTTGACTTCACTAAACTTTTACCTTTCAGCTGACAGCTCTCAAATGCTATAGATCTTCCTTCTTGCATGAGTATTGCTCCTATGCCATGTCCCAAAGCATCACATTCCACAATCATTGTTTAAAGAAAACCTTTGGTAGTTAGAAATGGAGTTGAGCACATGGCTTCCTTTAATTTCTCAAATGCCCAAGTAGTTGCCTCATTTTATAAGAAGGAATCTTCCTTTAACAAGGTTGTGAGAGGTGATGCTATGCTACCATAATTCTTTACATCAAAAACTTGTTGGTTCTTGAAGGTCCTAGGCATTTTCTATTCTACTATGGCCTTGATCTTGTGAGGATCCACCTTGACTCCCTCACGTGAATTAACAAGACCTAGTTACACATCTTTAACTTTGAACACAAACTTGTCTCATGTACATCATCCCTAATTCTAATTTGATGATGACGAAAATGAATACCAAGTTTGGTAAAATAAATAACAACATTAAGCTTATCTAACTAATCATCAATTGTTGGGACGAGAAACTTATCTTTATGGTGTACTTGTCGAGTTCTCTATAATCAATACACATCTTCCAAGTGTTGTTTTTCTTGCACACCATTATGACTATAGAGGAGTAAGCATTTTGACTATGCTTAATGATACTTACCTCTAGCATCTCTCGAACCATATTTTGACTCACCTTTTTGTGCACATGGATACATGTATGACTTGATGTTGGGTGATTGGCTCCATGGTGCTAGTTGAATGGCATGATCATGGACTCTTTTAAGAGGCAGTCCTTTTGGCATATCTTCAAAAACTATTGAGTGCGTATGTACAATTGCTTACAAATCTAGTGGTGTAGAAGCCTTTCAGTGATAGGCTTATAATAAAAACAAGTATGCCACAAACCCATCTACCCATTTGTTAGACATCTTTTCCATTTGATGAGAGCTTATCATCTATGAAGACTTTGCACACAACCTTTTGAGTTCTATTGTCTTTCCCTCTGGGTGAAAACACATGAATAGCTCTTGAAAGATCATTTCGATTGTCTCCAATACGGTAAGATATTATACTCCTAATATAATATTAGTTGCACCTATGGATATAGAAAACATTGGGCAATCAAGTTGGTAATCACCCATGGACAATTTAGTCTTGGGGCGTTTCCTCAAGCAATTGATAGTATCCCCATTGTAATTAGGACTTGAAATTTTGGAGTTGGATAATAAAACAATTTAAATAAGCTATTATTTTCTTGTTGAAAAAGTTGTGTGAGTGCTTTCTGAGTCCAACATTGTTACTCTATTCAAGAAACCCACTACCTCAAGAGTTTGTCGGGTGCTAATTCTAGAAAGTACATGATAATAAATGGTTGGTTGGGTATTTTTTGTTTCCTTTGTGCCACTATAACCCTTTAATACTGCTTCTTATCCTTTTTTCTCACTTGGCCCTTAAACATAGAACAAATTCTTTTCAATGCATTTATGTCCTTGACTATATTTGTTATCATAGTTAAAACATAACTTTTTTTCTTCTTCCCTTACAATTTTTTGTGCTATTAGTCTAATAAGCTAAGGAAGTGATTGTGTAGGAGTGCTTTTATCTCTTATGTTTACAAACCTTTGGTGTTTATTGGCCAAAAAGTTTTCCTCTACTTGCCTTGTTATAATTACGGACAAAACTTGTGAGAAAAATGCACACTTTATACATGTGGTCCTTTAAATCCGCTAGACATAATTCTTTCAAATTTTCCTCTATAATATGCTCCACTCTTGAAGACAAAATTTAGAATTATTGAGTATATTCCTTGATCTTAAGTGTTTGCTTTAATTTGGTAAGCTGGCTAAAGTATCTATCCATAAGTTTGTCCCCATAGTGTGTAATGAGTTTCTTTTGGAAAATAGACAATGTGATAACACATCCCTTTTTTTCTTCTCTTCACATACACAATGATACCAAATGAATTGGTTTGGTTTACATGGAACATGATGACAGTCAACTAAATGCTCCATTTGGTAGAGCCAATTGGTTGGATCCTTGCTATTAGACATTTGCATATCAATCTTTGATGTGAAGTGCCTAGTTGTAGAATTATTTAGGTGATACTCTTGAGCCAACCCAAAATCATCATGCCCCTTAGAAGATACATTATCTTCCAAAGTTTTGTGGTGTGACTCCATTAGTTGGGGATCTCTAGAACCTTGATGAGAAGTTGTTTGCTCAAACATTATTGTGAGATTTGCTATTTTAGCTTCCAACATTGACAAAATTTCATCCTTCATCATGGTGTTTTCTTCCCTTATATTATTGATAGTTATGACATCCCTCTTCCCTACTAATGGACCATCTTTGTCAAGAGTCTTAAGAGTGATTGGATTCCTTCCTTTGCCTCTTGTTGAATCATCTGCCATGATGCTACCAAAATAGTTTCACAATAACTTACTAAAAAAATCAAAATAATATGAAATCTTAATTATCTTATCTAGGCCTAGATCTCTATTGTGAAAAAAAATCTCCAAGAAATTAACTAATTTGTAGGCTTGGGAGCAAAATTGGTGGAAACCCTAATTTTGTAATAACTCCAATTGTAACCAAAATGACGTTAAATATAGTGGTTTCAATATGTTCTTGATCAATCGTTTTCAATTTTATTTTTTGATGTTTTATAGCCTTGGAGCAAATTTTTTGGAAATATTAATTCAACAATAACTCCAAATCTACTCCAAATGACCTCAAGTTTGGACTATGATAGTTTCAACACATTATTTATCAAACTCCCCAAAATAATTTTCTTTTTACCAAAATGAGAGATATGTGCTTAACAATTCAATTTCTTAATTTCCTTCTAGCTTGTTGGTCTAGTTATGCCTATTGGGTGGATGGATTTGACCTAGGGCCAAGCAGTCAAGTAGATATTCTTGACTTGATTGAGCCAATCAGTTAAGTGGCTTATAGCAAGGGTGAAATAGTCATGTAGAGAATTTTTTTGATAATTTCTATGGGTTTTCATGCCATTTTTCCTATGTTGTCATTTTTCACATTGAAGTGGTTTTTACCCAATTTGAGTTGATTTAATTGCTTTGTTGCATTATTTTCACCATTTTCTTATTATTATGAGGTCATTTTGTAGGTTTTTTGTGTCATTTTTCTATCTTGATGTCCTTTTGAGGTTATTTTAGTTATTTTTTCTTGCATGTTTTATTTTTTTTGATGTATTTTGATATTTCGGTGGTCATTTGGTATTATGATGGTTGTGTTGGCAAGGTTTTGATGCAGGAGCATCCCTAGTTGTAAAGCAATTATGTATCAACCAAAAACACTTCTTTTCTTGGATTACATTATGTAGCAGTTTCAATAGTTCATTCCACATTTTACTGCATCGTTGTTTCTTAACTCGCGGAGCAGGATATAACACCTATACATCAACATCTATCACATATCTATATTTCACATCATTTTCATTTGTCTAATGGAAGTTATCACTCTCATAATTTCACTGTGATTCCCAGTCAGAGCATTTGGAGCCGACCTAGTCTAGTTTAATGCAGATCTATTCCAGATCGTGCAAAACCTAATGGGACATCATACAAGCATCTTGGGTTCATTGTGACCTATCTTGGAGATTCACAAGTTACTTCTATTCGTGTGGAATTATCTTTCCATATTTTGGGGCCAACCTTTATGTATGATCATTCCTCAGGTTATTAACCCTTGTGGCCGACACAAACTTATATTGGAGCTTGAGAAGCATATTTATAAGCATTCACAATCATTTAGGAGGAACAATTCAGATCAGTTCAAAGTTAGAGGTTTTAGGATCATTACATTTTCGTATAAACCCTTTCGGGGTAGGTAATAAGCCCAGTTGGCCAATTGTATTGTGGGATGCCTGTATGGCAGGCCTGTGAGCTTAGATATTCGCCCTTGAGGCCTATGTTGCATGTAAGATTATCAATTCAATGAAGTTTCATGTTCGCATATCAATTTGTTGTGTTATTTCCACCGTGTTGACTCATTGGGAGGGTCCTAGAAGGAACAGTCTGAACCGTGTAGCAATGAGTCAACACAGCGAAAATAACACAACAAATTGATATGCGAACATGAAACTTCATTGAATTGATAATCTTACATACAAGATAGGCCTCAAGGGCGAATATCCAAGGCTCACAGGCCTACCATACATGCATTCCAAAATACAATTGGCGAATTGGCCTTGTTACCTATCCCTGAAGGGTTTATGAGAAATGTAATGATCTTAAAACCTCTAACTTTGAACTAATCTGAATTATTCCTCCTGAATGATTACAAATGCTTATAAATATGCTTCTCAAGCTCCAATATAGGTCCGCGTTGGCCACAAGGGTTAATAACCCAAGGAATGATCATACATGAAGGTTGGCCCCAAAATATGGAAAGATAACTCAACACAAATAGAAGTAAATTGCAAATCTCCAAGATAGGTCCCAATGAACCCAAGATGCTTGTATGATGTCCCATTAAGCTCCGCACGATCTAGAATAGGTCCACACCAAGAAACTGGACTAGGTCGGCCCCAAATGCTCTAACTAGTAATCACAGTGAAATTATGAGAGGGATAACTTCTGGTAGACAAATGAAAATGATGTGAAATTTGGATATGTGATAGATGTTGATGTGTAGGTGTTATATCTTGCTCCACAAGCTGAGAAACAATGATGCAGTAAAATACAAAATGAACTACTGAAATAGCTATGGAATGCAGTTCAAGAAAATAAATATTTTTGGCTGATATAGGATTGCTTTACAACCAGGGATGCTTCTGCGTCAAACACTCGGGGTTGGAAGGAAAGTAGGTCCCTCACTTTCCAGGGCTAAGAGGAAACCAAGATGGTCTACCTCAGCTTGAGAAATCCATGACGAATCCTCCACTGGTCTGCCTTTCCACTTCACATGATATTCTTTGTACTGCTTGTTCCTAGTGCTTCTTTCGGTTCTGGTATCCAAAATCTGCTCAATCTCCTCCTGTTCCTGATGTGGTAACTGCTCCTTCAAATTCACTTCCTCACTACTACCACTTGACTGTCCTTCATGAAATTCATATATATCTGCAACATTGAAAATAGGTGATATTCCCAATGTCTCCGGTAACTCTACTTCATATGCATTTCTAGAATCTAACTTCCTTAATATCTTACACGGTGCAAACTTCCTCATCTTCAACTTATTGTATGTACCAATTGGAAATCTTTCCTTCCTCAAATATACCATCACTTCATCTCCAACAACAAATTCCTTATGTCTCCAATGCTCATCTGCCTTCTCCCTATACTCCGATGCGGATATTTATAAGTAAAACTCATTGCTTCATCTTCATATGTACCCTAAGTGTTCATCAAATTATGTTTATTCTTTCGATAAAGGTTATGAAGCTTACCAAATCAGATATAGTAGATCCAGATCCAGATGTAGGTGCAGAAGGAAGTACTATGTCCACAAAGTAAACCACGAGCACGATAGAGTGACATTAATAATGATTATGAACCTGATAATACATTTGGTTACTAATGCACTTACTCCTAAGTGAAACATAACTGACTTTGCGTACATATTTATCTTTGTGGAACCCGATGCTTCATACCTATTGAATTCCACATTCGTTAAGATTTTTTAAAGTTTTTGTAACCATAAAAATCCTCGAAATGGTCCTGTAGTGCTTATTGAGTGGGTATAAAGGATTTTTTTTTCTATAAATTGGTCATAGAAAGCCGAGTTTAAATGAAGTGTGTGTTTGATTAGTATTATCTTGGTCATAGGCCTTATTGAATCAGATTTTAAGGTAAAGAGGGTAGGGAATTAAAAGTTAAATTGGAGTGTAAACATGATGTTGGTTTTGAAGTGAGATATTTGATTGAAATTGTTCCTGATGTAGGTGTAAAAGGGATTAGCTGAACTGAGCAAGTTACATTTTCAATTGTGTGGAAATCTTAAGAGATACCGAAAGTGCACTTTAAGGTGAAGATCCAAAACCAGATGTGAATGTCAAACCAATGGTGGAATCGATGCAACAAATTGTGAAGATTTCAGAGCATGCCAGAACTAATGTAATTTTGAGTGATGATGAAAGAGAAGATAAAGGATAAGTAAATATATATTAAGAGTCAAAGGAATCTAGGTAGTAAAGCCTAAATTAAAGGATTGTTGCCAAGATTTCATCAACTAAAGAGATAGGTGACCAAGTCAACATTATCCAAAAAATTTAGAAGTTAATGGACAATTGAAAATGACTAAGTTTGATAAAGGGAAATTTGACTAGTTCTTTTGAAACTGTTTGTCTAAAAGCCATGTGTAGAAGATATTTTCTAGACACGTGTCAACTGTTGACTCCATTAATTTTGTATTTCCATGTGATTTTTGTAACTAACCTCTGCTTTAGTTCTATAAAAGGAAACAAATTATCTAGTTTGAAATATCAGAAATTATTAAGGTAAATAGAACTTGAATTAGAGAATTACCAATCTAGATTCTATTTCATGTTTTCTATTCATCTTTAGTAAATATTTATACATATTTTAAAGGATTGTAACACTGAGTAATACAAAAGGTCATTTCATATTGTATATTTTTCATGATTGTAAGTTGTTCATATAGTGGAATAATCAAATTGTTGCACCATCATTGAGTGTATTTTGAAGCTATTTTGTTGGTGAATGGTTGATCTTTGAACTCTTACACTATTTTGTACATAGCTATAAGATATTCTAGTGAAGTACACATAATTTCTACTTTAGTTTTTATTTCTTTTAGTATGTTTGTGTGCAATATTTGAAAACCTTAAGTTTCTTAGGCCTTTTCTCTCTTTAATCTTTTGTGATTTATTTAGTGGAATTAGTTTGAGTGATGCATATACAAATTTATTATTGTAGAAAGTGAAGTGTTTAATTGAATACCTTTCAATTCTAGTAAATCAAAATTATTAAGAATAAGGTCCTTGTGTGAAAATAGTACAAAAAATTGAACCTTGAGTGAACTTAGTGAGTGAAGGCCTAACATTCTCAAGCCTTGGATAATTAATTCCTAACATAAATAGTAATCTTTCAAGATAGATAAGTTTTGCTATTCAAAATCTATTTGTACATTGTGAAACTTCATCAAGAAGATACATGTGTTCGATTAACTAGTGACACTCAATAGATGAATTTTCTAGAGATTGCCTCCAAATTGAGGTTCAAAAAGGTGTTTAAAACTAGAATTAATTAATCATCATATTCATCATTCATTAATCATCATTAATTAGTAATCATTTATCTATTTAATTAAATAATATTTCATTATTTAACTAAATATGAGTTAATTATCCATTTATCACATCAAAAATCATTTATTAATTAATGATTCTCATTTATCCATTTAATTAAATAATATTTTATTATTTAATGAAATGTAATACAATTTCCATTTTCAAATCACCAATCAACTCTTTCTTCTATCATCAATTAAACCAGTCTTCATTTAGTATATCAACCTTCTCTCACAAGTTGACTCCATTTGATTTTAGAATCTTCTTCTTCATCCACTAGTCAACTTAATTTTCAAATGGAAACTTTATGTGCACAATTATCCATCATTTAAATTAGATAATTCAAAATTATCTCTTCATCAATTTGGAGTGGAAATTTTCTATTTATTAGTTGAGCTGACTCCACAATTAGTTCAGTTAACAGAGTCTTTATTCTTATCCTTATCTTCCATTTGATTTTTCCTTAGAAAGTCTAAATATAATCATTATTTCATCAATTTGAGATCTCACATCTTATGAAAATCAACTATGCCAAAATAATATCAATCACTTTTATGCAAGTGATCAATCAAATTAATTATCAATCAAAGTGTCATGTTGTTGAGATTTAGCATCCACATCTATAGGTAAAACTACATTTATTTTGAGGTTTATAGTGGATCGGTAAAGTAAAACTTTAATTTGATATCTTCAGGTACTTTCAAGAGGTTTTGAAAATCAACATTATTAGGAGCTTCTTGAGGAGAAAAAGACATCACAGTTTTGTTTGGAAGGGCAGAGAAATGAAATTTCATATATAATAGTCCATATTTTGGCATATGAAAGATGGTTCTAATGTGGAAGCTATGAATCGGGTTATTTATTCAAATAAAAAACCAGACATCAGATATATAATTAGTCAAAGTGAGTTTCAATTTTAAACTTCAAACAAGCACAAATACAAACTTATTTTTTGATGATTTTTATAAAAATGATCAAAAATTCATTAGGAGTCTAATGGTGTGATTAATATTTTAGTTTGAAATAATCTTCGTATATTTTTAACTAATCATCGAGTGCAACACTTTTTCACTTTGAAAGAGAAAAAAATGTAAACAATCCTTTTTCACAAGACAAAGAGAAAGAATAAAACTTCTAACAAAATTGGTTTTGTAGGACGATATTAAGAAGACAAATTTATAGACCATTTTTTTATGTGTGCCTTGCTTGTTTTGTGTGTCTTTTCAAATCATTGTGATGAAGGATTAAAATGAACCATACACATTTCAATTTGGTTAATTAAAGAGCAAGTATCTTTTAATCTTAAAAGAGTGTGTGTGTATGTTCTTCTATCACATGCTTGTGTGATCTTGAGAATCGAAAACACTACTTTTCCCTTTTTTAGGGGCTTGTCTAGGGATTTCATCACCCTAGTGGAAGACCTCAAATCCAATGCTTTGATGGAGTATAAATAGTGGGGGGTGAATCGAAAGACACACATCTTGGAAGTTGTGAGTTTTTCATTTGGGCTAAGCCCCCAAGAACTTTATACCTTGGGGAAGTGAGGAGAAGGGTGGGTTACCCTCTTCTCCTGACTATTTGACTTTTTTGCACTTTCAAATTTATGGATTAGGCCTCACGTGACCTTGTGGGATATAGAGGTTTCCCTTAGAAATCCTATATAGCCTAGTTTAAGACGTTTCAACTATTACTTAGTGTGGTGCAGGGTACAATATCATGCCCGAAGCTAATAACCTTGTACTTTCTCTTGTTGATGTTAAAATTATTCCTTGGTAGGGCCTTGTCCTTCCAAGGTAAGGGGTGTAGAGGTGGTACAAGACCTTTGTATATCCTAGTTACCCATTCATTTGAGGGTATAATGCCTTTGGTACGTAGGCCTACATTAAGTTAACACTCCCACTTGATTGATTTTAGGCTTGCTCATGTGTTTTTTTGTATCTATTATTGTTAGAATAAAACCTCCCCATCTAAAACCCAACCGAGACCTTATCCTGTTTAAGCCTTACATTTTTTTAATCTTCTGTCTTTTTATTAGTATAGTTTCTTAAATTTTCAAAAACCAAAAAACATCTAAAAAATCCAAAATCCAAAAATCCAAAAAATAAAAACCAAAAAACCAAAAAAGTCTTTGATTGCTTGTCCTTACCCCTTGCACTAGTTTTTATAATCCAATCAATTTATCCACCAACTCAACCATCTTTTAAATCCAAACCCAAACTCCACCAACTTATCCATCCAATCCATCCCATTGTCTATCCTAATTCAAACTCATAACCATATCTTCATCTTACATTGATAGTCTCCTTAATCACATTGAAAACCCCTTCTCTAATGATGATGATGAGAGTATTGTGGATAAACCAGAGTATGACCCCTATGAAGATAATGAGAGTCATATTGATTAGCTAGAGTATGAACCTTATAATGACCAAACCATATATTCAATTTCCTTAAGCAAGTGTCATTCATCCATGTGCCATCTATGCCAAAACCCACAATCCATAATCATCTATCCATATATTCTCAATACCAACAACTCATAATCCCTAGTAACCAATCCATCAATCCTCAATACCAATCACCCACAATATGTAGTCAATCATCCATCTACCCTCCTTCCCAACAATCCACAATCCCTAGTTCACCTATCCATCTATCATCCATACCAACAACCCCTAATATCACAACCTAATTACCAAAAACCCATAAGCTCTAGTAATCTACCCATATACCCTCAATACCAACAACCAATTAACAAAATCTATACCATTAATCCACAACAAATATCCATTAGTTATCCCAACCTTGACAAGGGACACCAATCTTTGAATCAAACCATGTCAAAAATCCCTATCTCCCATGCATATCCCAAATCATCATCCCCATCACCAAATAAAGAAAGTATTATAACCTCCACCTCCTATAACAATTCTTCATCCACTAAACCATTTCAATCCACTCCACCCCAATCCAAAAATCCATCCAATAAAAACACCTTTAGCCATGTTCTCCAAGGACTAATAGTAAAGGATCTTCAACTCTGAAATGAAAACAAAGTTAGGCAATCCCATCATATTGTTAATCCTACACCATACAAACATCTCCTACCATCATTCCCTCCATCACCTATCAATATCACAAAATATATTCTTATCCAAAATCCATTATTACCATGTCAAAATCCTCAGTCCATTAAAGAATATCCTATCATATCCAAAATCACATTCCATTGTCTAAACCATTTGATATATGTCGAGAAAATTCCAAAGCATGATGAAATAAAATCCAAGATAAATCAAGATCAATTTAGCCAAAAATTCCCTATAGATGGTCATGATATACAAGCTAATCCTATCCTTGATCAAATTCCTACTTATGGCATCCATGATAATTCAATCCTCGATCATGATCCTATCCTTGAGTCCATCCAAGAATCCCCTCTAAATGATCATGATATCCAATTTAATCCAATATTTGATCAAGATACCATCTCTAATCACTACAACAAATCCTTGTGATTTGCTCCATTTTTTGCTCCGTTTTTTGCTTCCATCCACTATTTTAATGTATTTTTTGCCAATTAAAATGTCGGCGCTATTTATCGGGATGGCACTATTTTTGGCATTTATTTGCGCCGATGAGGACAAGTTAGCGCTAATTTGCGTTGAAATTAGCGCCGCCTTTAGCACTGATATTAGCTTCGAGTGTGGCACCCCTATAAGTGCCGCCTTTAGCTCCAAATTTAGCTTCGATTTTAGCGCCACTTTTAGCTCCGACTTTAGCTTCGAGTTTAGCTTTGGGTTTAGCACTGGTTTAGACACCCCTATGTCGAAGAGACTTATTTATATGTCTCATCAATGATGTAAAACAGTGAAATGTCAACAAGATACATGCATATTGAGGAGAGAATCACTTACATCACATCGACAAGGTATATCTGCAAGTGCTCAGTGAAACACAACTCTTGGATATAACGAAGTAATGTTGATGAGACATTGAGATATTAGTAAGACAAATAAGATTATCTCATCGACACTCTTCAAGTAATGATCAAAAGCATACACTGCTATATCGCCGGGAAGGTGAGCAACATATGCAGTAGGGCGGTATACATTGTAACCCCGTAGCAAGAAGCCTTGAGCAAGGCGGTAGTGTGGTAAACAACAGAAGGGAAGGGAAAAACCCCGCCATACCATAGCGGGTATAATAAGAGACAACGATAGTACGGTAATCGTGGAATCATTACAATTTACAACACTAAATGCAGCAAAACACGTCAGTCATGATCCATTTGAATAAATCATTTAAGGAATCAAGAATATAGCCCGCCAAAATACACTAAAAATCTAATAAACATACTCTAAAAATTTCATCGAAATCTTATTTTTAGGCATAGCCTGCCAGAATGGAGTTTTCATTTTAATAAACATACAATAAAACCTTTGTTGAAACCTTATTTTCAGGCATAGCCCGCCAAAATGGAGAAGTGTTTTAGTAAAAAATGACAGAGAATGGTAAGGAGGCATAGGATTCATTGCTGTTTATCTCATTCCTGCTCTGATCAACAAGGGTTACAATGTTCATGCTATTGTTTGTAATCCAGGTATTTAATTGACATATTTTTGCATAATCTCAAATTCCTTTAGATGCTTTTGAAGTATCAATGTATCCTATATAGGGTTTATAATGACTTCTTTTAATTTGAAAAAATAAATCATATGCTTTTGAAGTATCAATGTGTCCTATATAGGGTTTAGAATAATTTCTTTTACTTAAAAAATAAAATAACTGATGTATTTTCCTGTGATTAGATAATGTGGAGATCTCCTAAATCTTCCCTAACACACTGTCCTCTTTCACATTGTGTTCATTACTCCAGCTGCTAGGGTTTTGCATTTGACATCTTTAATATCTTCATGATAGTGGCTTTTAAATAGATCTGTCTTTTCTTTAATCTTTATCATGTAACCCTTGAGTTCCATAATCCACCTTCAATCTCTTCTAAGAACATTGTCTTAAGCTAGACTGCATAGTATGCATTTAAAGCAAGTCCTTCATACCTGCCATTGTTCCAAACCACCACTCATCGCCTTGCTTAAAATGCTGCCTCTATAAGCTCACAATAACATGTTTTAAAATCATGGTTGCCAGTGATTGACCATTAAGGTCACTACTTTCATCAAGATACAATGAGATTTTTGTCTTCAAAATTAAGGCATTATGCAAGATAGCGATTGTGAATTGTTTGTTATTGCTCTAATTGATTTTACTAGCACACGTTTATTGCTTTGCTAAGCTGCGCTTTAAAATTTGGATGTGTGCACCGTCGAGTTGCAATCACGAAACAACTTGTCATTTGGAGTCGTTTTAGCTGAGAATCCTTGTATAAAAATCAAACTATGCCTATAGACTACCTAACTGCCAATATAGGGGACTCGTTATTTCATAGTATTTTTGAGTTTTATTTAGAAGGGAGGTTAATATATGTGGCATTTTTATGTCTGAAGAATGGGTGTGATGCAGCGTTTGAGTATGGATGGTTGAGGAAGACAGAAATTGGTTGCTATAGGTGTCATAACCGAGGTTGGATTAGCCCAGCTTGGTGGTGTGAAACACTTTTAGGTTTTTTAAGCTCTAGAGCGGAAACATGTGTAGGAATTTCCAAATATGCAACAGAGGAAGTTCCTACATTTTAAAGATAAAATCATAAATCTACTTATCTAGTTTTTGATCCAACCTAACATCTTTAATATCCGATAGAGAAAGTTTGTACATTCTAAAGATAAAATCATAAATATGCTTATCTAGCTTCTGATCTAATTTGAGGTCTTGAATATCAAACAAAGAAAGTTCCTATATTCTAAAGATAAAATCATAAATTTTATTTGTCCAATTGGAAATCCAATTTCAAGTCGTGAAGCTCCAACAAAGAAAGTTCCTACATTCTAAAGATAAAATCATAAATCTATTTGGTCCAATTTGAGGTCCAATTGTAAGGATTTGTATTTTTAATTATACTTTCTCACATTTGTCTTGATACAAATTATTTACTTTAGAATTATGAGTATTTTTTTTTTTCTTCTAATGTTTTCAACCCTCATTTTAGGAGGAAGATCTCAAGATAACAGCCGGATGGAACTACACTTTTCAAAAGGTTTCGAGGGACATGGCCGGAACTTTAGGAGCAACAAGGAAGACATCAACTTGGAGGCTTAGACAAGCGGGAAGACTAAAGATGATGCATAACAAAGCAACTAGGATTCGTCATTGAGGCAATGACGGGTTACCTTTCTCTTTATGTGCATTTTTCTCTTTTGTATCTATAAATGTATAGTTTTAGATTATATGCATTCAAATAGTTAGTTGCACAACTTGTGTGGAACAATATACATTTACATTATCAATAAAGACTACATTTTTTAAAGGATTGTGCAATCTTTCCTATATTATATGCATCTGCATAAGTGCAATCTAGTAATGTAATCTTCTGATTTTGTTTATGCACATGAATGTAATGTAGCAGAAATAAAAATGTACCTTACTCTTCATTTGAAAATCACAAAATCTCTACTTGATTGAGCTATTAACTTTTGTGTTTTCACGACCATAGGTTGATATAAAATGAATGGAAGAAGCACCCAAGTAATCCTAATTTTTTCTACCAACAATTCATACCAAAGATTGAACAATTTAAGGATATTGCAATAGGTAATTTGTATCGACACAAATAATATTATTGAAGCATTTCAAAGTTTAGGCCATAAGAATCATCCTTTTTTAAACATGGATTGTGTTGTAGCCAAAAAATCCATCCTAATTATTTTTGGATACTTCCATTTTCACTCATCTCTTACATCCACCGTATGCATAGAATTCCTATCATAATAACTTAAATTTAATAAAATCCTTCATGTGAGCTTCCAAATAAAACCCTTGATCACAACATCACAGTGTATTCCTCCTTTGAAATAATCCTATGATTTCTCATAGCATATTGCCAAGACAACACCATGTCGATGAGAGTCCCTCCAAAGTCTCCCCAACATTAGCACAAAGCACAGATCATAAATGTAGATGAGACACCCCTATGTTGAAGAGACTTATTTATATGTCTCATTGACAATGTAAAACAATGAATGTCAACAAGATACAGGCATATCGAGGAGAGAATCACTTATGTCACATCGACAAGGTATATCTACAAGTGCTTGGTGAAATACAACTCTTGGATATAACGAAGTAATTGTCGATGAGACAGTGGCATATCAAAAGAACTCATGTTATGTATGTTTATATTTTGAGCAATATAATGGAGCATATGCATTACAACTTGTAATCCATTTTCAGTGTTCAATTGCTGTGTCGATTGTCATGCTTATTTATTGCTTTGTTCTCTCCAAAGTGGTCTTTTCAAGTTGTTTAAATCTGCAAGATTTATCAGGGCACATTTGCTGTTACTATGTGGATGCTTTGATTGGTTTCTGGTTAGGTGTGAATTAAATTCCTTTCAAATAATTTACTTTAATTGGTTCGTATTAAGGATTAAAGTCCTCTTAGAGATTGGCACCCTCTTATGGTCTAAAAACTTGTGTTTTTGAGACCCAACAAATTGCAAATAACTCTGAAAATTTAGAAGTCTATGAAACAATGTATTTATTCTTGTACTTGTATATTCTATGAAACATTCCTTATTTTCTATGAAACAATGTATATATATTCTTGTACTTGTATATTCTATGAAACATTCCTTATTTTCTATGAAACAATGTATATATTCTTGTACTTGTAAATATTCTTTTACTGTTATGTTTATTAAAAAAAACAAAGTTTGAATAAAAAATGCTTCACCCTTTTTTGTAAGTGAGTATGTGAATTATTGTTTAAGGAAAAATATTACAATGTTTACATTTTCAGTTTACTAGTTTCAAATCTTCATATGCTATGTATATAAAATTGTATGTGCTCTTTATCTCTAATGACATAAAGCAGTAATGTCATCAAAATCGGGGTTTTCAATTTCAACACCATCATTGTCTACACTTTTCATATCCTGTTCACTTTTAAGTAAAATCATCAAAAAATTATTTTTATTTCTTGTCCTAGTTAATCTTGATTCCTTTCAGCGCAACATAGTAGGTTGCATGTTAAATTTCAAACATTTTCTTTGCATTTTTTTGTATATATTATTTTCTTAGTGCATCATTATGTAACAACAATTTCACTTTTGAGATATACAGTAAAAATAAATGAAAGCACATGTTTGCTTTGTCAAGGGAAATGTATGGTGAATACCCTATGTCTTTCAAATAAGTGTGCAAGTGAAATAAGACATAATGGATTGAATATGATTTTCTATTGTACAATTGTTTTTTATGTGCTTTTACTTTGCATGTGGATTACCCTTAGAAAGAGATTACTTATATTTTCTTAAATGAATCCTTTACATTTCCTGTCTATGAAAGGAATTTACTGCTTGACAACAGGTTCATGAACTTCATACAAATTAAGATTGGTGTAAAAGGCCATCCCCACAGATGTTGTTTGGTCTATAATTATAATGGAAAATAAAAAAGCTTGCTAGGCGAATAAAAAAGGTTTTCAATTGTCCAAGTACAACATAATATTATTGAATCATTTCAAATTTTAGGCCATAAGAATCATCCCTTTTTAAACATGGATTGCAAATAATTCTAAAAATTTAGAAGTCTTGGTCATTAACATTATTGTCTTCTACAATGTCATCCAATGTATCATTGTCAATGTTCATATGTTCTTTCAAGTATTTAATATTATCATCATCCTCATCTTGACTTGCATCATCCTCATCATCATTGAAATTTGACTGTAGACCATCTATATTGTTACCGGATGTATTTGGATCATCATTTTCTATACCATCCATATTGTTGTCTTCCATAACATCATCTAACTCTGGATTGTTGTCTTCTTGTGCACAGATATAACCATCTTCAACATCATCATGGATGTCAATTTCTTGATGTTCTCTAAATCCCTCTCTCATTTTGTTGGTCATCATTTTTTTGCTCAGTATCTACTAATGCATTGTCAAATACATGCCTTAATCTTGGATCATAATGCATGAAAAATACCCATTTTGAGTCCAAAATATCTTCATAGAAAAATACCTGCACATGAATGACATACATATATTAGAAGTATGTTATAACAATTTTATTGATTAATAAACACATGTATATATTCACAATAAGCTATGAATTAATAGATTAATGATCACTACCGCTTCTTGTTTGAGTTAAAGAAATACCTGCTCACAATGAATTGGTAGAACATAAGGCTCCTTATCCTCCGGTAGGAATGATGAGGAATCTATAGAAACAATCCACTATGGGTATCATGTCTTCATGTCCTCTAATACCATCTACACTTAAAAATACAACATTTAAAAGAGTGGTAATCCAACTCAATAATTTCTTGTATTTTCCCAACATATTGTAGATTCCCTTCAATTATATTCTTATCTTTTGAGCTTGATCGACTAGATTGCTCGAAGTCAACCATGATGCCACAATTGAAGGATCATCTCTTTACGTCTACACTTTCTATATGATAATATCAACCATATGCCCACATTGCTGAATATTTTCTCGCCTGTGAAAGACCATTTATTTCAGTGAAAACAAATATAATGACGAATATTAAAATAGTTAATACTATCAAAACTGTAAGGAAACAACATTTTGTAAAATTCCAACTGTACCTTTCTTTCACATCCTCTAGACATGTTGATTTCATCTTCTATTATGTTTGAATTTGTACCTGCATCTTCTATTTGATTTTGAATTTGTTCAGTAACCCATTCTAGTGTGCAATCTTTTCCCCATTCCCCAAGCAGATGAGTCAAAAATGAAGTATTCCTTGGGTTCGATCTCTTAAATTGTCTCCTTGCTTCTAACACTTTTTCTCTCTTTTTATCATATAGATCAATTCATTTGTTCATAAAGTCCATGTGGTACATAATGAACTTGTCGAGTATAGAAATTTCATCTACACCTATTACATGTCAACATGCTTATTTCAAACTCCAAATGTCATGCTGTTAATTTGACAAATAAATTCCAGAGTAAATTAATGATTGCAAGAAAAAAAACCACACTGATCATGAATTTACTTACTAATTTGTACTTCAACACCATTAGACTATGGTTTTTCTCCATCAATAATATCTGATGCTCATTCTTCATCCTAGATGCATGGGCCATCTTCAAAATCCTTACCAAGGAATTCACACAGGAAGAAAAATGCTTCATTCAATACATACCCTTTAGCCATGCAACCCTCTAGATGTGCCTTTTGTTGGACATATCTTTTAAGAGTTTTCATATACCTCTCAAAGAAAAACATCCACCTCGTTGATATGACACCCTCCAATTCAATGCCATCGACTAAGTGTATAAGTAAATGGACGTGTAGGTCCATGAAACTTGTAGGGAGCTCCTTCTCAAATACACATACAATTTCTGCAATTTCCTTCTTCCACTTTGGCACTTCAGATTCATGGATCTCTTTGGAGGTCACCCACCTAATATAAGAATAGTAAATTAGTATGAACCTTTAGTCATAAATTAAAATGCAATATAATATCTCTATGTCTCTCACACATGAACATTTCATATAACCACATACCTTGTAAATGCTAACAATCGACTTATGGCATTCCTTAAGTCAACTGTAAGAAAAGAATCCCCCCTAATTGCCAATGACATGATATGCTATCAAACACATTTATGAAAAGGTCATTAGTAATTTTTTCTCACACAACAAAATATCAAAATAAATTTAGTGCTTAATCAATGTTACCAGTAAATGTTAAATGTTGATATATGATACCTTCATTAAATTATGAAAATCATGTGTTTTAATGTGATATGTCCATCAACTGTAAAAGCTTTAGCCAATGATGACCCATAGCCAGTAGGTTTCCTTATTGAACGAATTACATTTTTTAGTTGGTCTAGCTCTTTTTTTTAAAAATCCATGGAGCTTCTGCATATGTTTCATTTTCCCTGTTTGGCCACAAATGTTTTCTATGAAATTTGGTATGCGAAAGAGCAATATCTCTCCTCGAAGACAAGGTGTCCTCTTTGCCTGATATGTGTCAAAATATAGAATCTGGGACATTTTTGAAGATGTGCATAGGATCTAATAGGTGAGATATTAATAGATCCTTACAGTAAGGGAGCTCATAAAATATGGATTTCCTTTTCATTCCTTTTGGCATATTAACTACAACTTGTTCTAGTTCTTCAATTGAATCACCCTGATCAAAAAAATCCTCCCAATCTTTCAATTCAGCATCTTCATACTTCTTAAGCCAATCACCTAGACCCATAATCATGGGAGGGCCTCTATTTTCAACTTTTTACATCAAATTGACTCTTGATTTCTAAACCTATGATCTAGTGGTGAAAAACCTAGTTGTTTAAATAAATAGAATTTATGTAGATATTTAGAATACCACCCTTGAAATTGTTACGCACATCTTGGACATGCAAATATCCTTTGTTTAGTACCAAATCCAATAAGTAATATTAATAACATAAAAAATAGTATAAAACTAAGTATGAAAGTTGGGATGAAAATAAATTATGACTATAAATACATAAATATTTTTATCTTACGGAACAAACACCAAGTCACAGGAAATCATGAATATTAGTCAACATAGCACACCATACAACATGGAAGGACCCTGTTGATGGAGGGGCGTGATATGTCATACATTCTTATGCCTTTCCATAGCATTTTCATCTCATCAATAAAAGGCACAAGATAAACATACATGTTTTTAACTTGATGTTTTCCTGGAACAATGAGAGTCAACATAAGGTGCTCCTTTCTAACACTCATCCATGGGGGAATATTGTATACTATGAATCTAATTGGCCAAACACTATAATTTGAGCTTAGGAAAGAGAATGGGAACACTCCATCAATTGCAAGACCAAACCTGATACTACGGGGTTCATCTTTGAATTTTCTTGGGCATTTTTCCTCTGTGTTTCATTGCTTTGGAGTCAATTGGAATTCACATGAATCCATCTTTACTCTTGTTCTTTGCATGCCAATCCATCAATTGTGCAAGTGACTTGCAACGAAACATTCGTTGAAGTCTAGGTATAATTGGCATGTGACGTAAAACCTTCTTTGGGTGTATGACCTGTACATGCATGCAGTAAATACCTTCTCTTTGCATATAAGAGTGCCTTGTTTGGTATTCATCTCTGTATAAAAGGAAATGCAATCATTTTTTTACATGAATGAATTTTCTTATATTCAATCCCCAACTCAACCAATAATAGACACTTCTCTGCATAGGTTGATGGCCACATTCTCTTCGAGGGAATATTTTAGTTTTGTGCCCTATAAGATTTCGGAGAGATTAAATCAATTGAATGTTTGACTTATGATGAACATGTTTGATATGTCAATCTATACAAAATTTGTTTATATACAATATATGGTTTAAATCCCTTAAAAGAAATATAAAGCTGTTGATGGTGTTTTCTGCTTTGGTAACTCTTCGGACAGAATACAATATACTATCTCTCTTGAAAGGTTATTTTCAACAATAAAATCACTGAAAATCACCCCAAGGTCTCTGGGGTGTCAGGTCATGACAATGCATAAACAACTCAGATAATATGTGAAAATGCTGGTAATCACAAAGGGACCTTACTACAAGCAAACTGTATCTTTCCAATTTATCAGATTATGCAATATGGTGATCTCAAATCCTAGATCTAACCAAATGATAAAGAAATAGCAAAAGATAAGGGTGCAAGGATATGATAAATCTAAACTACTCCTGGAATGAGTAATGCAAATGATAGATATCTGGAATGGACCAATCTCAAACAACCAATTCCTGCTTAACCCACAATGCAGTATCACAAGAACGGTGCAATCTTCTGAGGTATGTAGATTTTCAAATCATAGACATTCATCTACAATCGAACTTAAGCACATGTGAATATATGGTCCAGGTTGACTTCACCAGCCTACTACAATCAGATAGTTACTGGGAGTATAGACTAGAAATTGCTACAGACATTCCAAATATGAAATCATAAACATCATTCACCAAACTAAAACCAATTTAATTTTGAATGTTAAACCCTAAATCCTCAAGCAATTTAAAAGATAGAACAACAAGAACCATGCAAAATGAAATAACACAAGAGATTTCACCAGGAAAACCACAATGCCTTCAATTGTATTAGATCATCAAACTATTGCAACAATTCCACTGTTCTGATACAAGATTTGCTTCAACAAATTGAATACTACTCTAACTACAAAATACTCTAGCTCTTTTCTCTTACTTATCTCTATTACTTTCTAGCTAACCCCTTACAATGAGGCAAGAATGCCCTTTTATAGCAAATCTCAAGATATGTCGGCCCAGCCAAACATTTTTACAAGATAAATATAATTTCCAAAACAAGTCAGCCTAAGGAAATCAAAGTAAGCCATGCATTAAATGCCATCTATCATCAAGGTTGGCCTTGACACAGTCCCCAATGTAGCTCGGTCCAATGCATGCCCTATGATAATAGGGAAGCACAAATCTCAAAATAGGCATTAACTGCCACTTCCCTTATCCTTTCTTTGAATCGATGATCCCTAGACCCTCAAGAATGTTCCATCCAATTCGGTGATAGGTGGCAAAGGCAATATCCTAAGCCGACATTTAATTTAATCAATCTCTTCTTTTGATTGGTCAACAATCTTATTCCATTCCTCCTTATTGGCCTGATATTTGTCCATCACTGCCAGATATGTGGCTGCATCATCTAACTAGTGGGCAGTTATAACACTCTCTGAATCTGGGGCATAGACCTCATGCCCCCATTCCCTTAGCTGCTCCAGACTTAGATATTTTGGGGCAATCTTTCTCCTTCCTGTCATCACCTCAAAGAAGGAAATGCATCCATCGTACACTACAGTAAGATCACCATCAATTGATTTCTTCCATTTCTGGATCTTCTTTATAGCCTTCTACCTAATCTGCAGAGCCTCGAACCATTCCCAAGGTTCATCTAATCTGGAAGAAGGAAGAATTCCATCTGCAGCTAGCTGTTCCTTACCATGCCCCATGATGACCCTAGATTTATACAACAAGAGGTCCATGTCTTCCTTGTCCTGGGATAGCACATGCTCCAATAGCTCCTTGGCTCAGACTGCATCCTTCCCAACTGAAAGGATGTGCTTAATTGCATTATCCCCTCTTACTTGCACATCTTTTAGCCAATCCCTCACAGTTTGAGCAGTGGCCTTCATTCTCTCAATCTTAGAAATAGTTTCTTTAGGTAGGAAGCCAGGAGTAGCTGAAGAAGAAGGGTGGAGAGATTGCAAAGGTTTCATCACTTCTTCCAAACATTTCCTTAGTCTTTCATTCTCCTTTCTCAGCTCATGCTTGGTCTGGGTCTCTTTTCTCAACCTCCCAATAATCACAGCACTGGACCCTTCATATTCCTCTATGTCCTGCTCCATGGATGCAAGTTCGAGGTTAATAGTTTGCACATTGTAGTCTTGACCTGTGACCTCTTCTCTTGTCCTGTCTGCGGCAGGGGTGGCAATGTGGATGACCCTATTATTTGCTTCATCCCTTTCCACCTTGGAAACTACTTTGGTTGTCTTCTTTTTCTTCCCTTTGCTGATTTTTTACAGCATTTCATCCCAATCCAAGGGAGTGTCTTCGACTACCACCTATTTCTTTCTTGCTATCTCCTTTTCAAGCCAGTCTGGGGCTCCAGGTTCTACCCATATTTCTTCTGTTCTGACCTCTTCTGGTTGTTCTGTCATTTTCTCTTCTTCCTCTGCAGTTATTTTATCTTCCTCTTTCTCAGGGAGCTGCTCACCTTGATCAACTTCTTCAAGTTCCACCTCTCGCACCAGTGATGGGGTTCTAGTAGGGATGTCTTCTTTCTGCTCGGGTGATCCATTACCTCTGTCACCTTCTGGGGAATCTTCATATTGCAGCAAAGGAGAAGTATGCCTTTCCTCCTCTTCAACTTCTAGCTCCGCTGCTTCACCAAAGAGAACCCCCTCCTTGAATGGCTCTACCTCTCCACTGGTTTCATGCTCCTTAGGAGTCCTTTGCTCAAGCACACTTGGAGGAGGAGAAGCAACCTTAGGTGGCTCTGTGACCCGTGACTCTGGAGCAGGATCCATCTTTTGCACAGTGTCTCTTGGAGAGGGAGTCCTGGATCTCCTCATGTAAACTTTAGTCTTTTCTCCCCCTGAGCTTTCCACATCAACAATTGGAGGCTCATCCTTTGATGCCTCCTGAGCCTTCTTCTTCAAGAGTCTTGTTGTTCTTGCCTTCTTCGGTGGTGGAGGAGCATCCCCCTCTTCTGCTTTTTCAAACTCCTCCTCATCAGAGGACGTACCAATCTTCAAAGTCTGCCATCTCCTCTTTCCTTTTGGCTTCCTCTTTGGTTCAGGCCCACTTTCCTTGGGACCTCTGATCTTTATCTTGAAAGGAGAGCTCTTTACCGTTTTCCCTTTGGGGTCATCTTCCCCAGATTCCTCTGAAGTAGACATGGGATTGAGGTCTCCCATCAAATTGAAGGTATAAGTTACCTTCTCGCTTTCCAGCTCCCAAATTTTATATTTCAACTAGGAAGAGGTGAATTTCATAACTGGGGCCTAGGTCCTCTAACTCTGTAACCTCATCCTCATTCCAATTGATATCCCCGACTGACCTGTCCTTCACAATTTCATAAGCATGATCCTGCACCAGGTTTCCATCATCCCCCAATTGATCTGGGATCAACTTGACATTGTATTGTCTGATTGCATCGACAGGGAGTCTAGAATACCTTTTCTTTCTGGCCTCAAGATCATCTTTGATGTTGGTCCAATAGTCCTCTAGGTCACTTTTATGTCGGTACTCCCTTGTGGCCTTCTTCTGCGCCTCTCCTGTGATATCAAAATTTATCCTTTTGGAGTGGAAGGAGAAACCATATGCTGCTAACTCATCTCCTACCGTATGTGCTGATTGAATAGAGGGGCACACCTCTGCCACACCAATTCCAAGGGTAAAATCCCCACCAAAGCCTGTCTTATGCTTTTCTTTCTTCACAATGGCATCAAACTCACAAATCTGCCTCACAACCTCCAACAAAACAATGTGATCAATAGGATAGCGAGGTAACCTATATGGCGCGACCGGTTATCCATCAATTCTAAGGTAAGTGAAGGTGGGAAATTGGATGATCTAGGCCCCATAATTCTTTATTAGCCCTTTGGCTCCATCTGACAGTCTCATATGCTCAGTGTTCTGGAGCATCCTGGTGATATGCATTATGAAGGCATCATTGGCCCTTATATAGTTCTTGTGTCCTAGGTACAGCTCTAGATAGACCTTGTAGATAATATCTTGTTCAAGCGTCCCTTGTGGATTCAGACCCTTGTATGGGTAGAATCTGGCTAACACATATATGACATAAGAGGACATAGTGAACCTCTTAGTTTCCAGAACATTCCTCAGTTGTTTGTTAATTTCAGCACTAATAAGCCCTGCCTAGTGATAGTTAGTTCCTTGCTCAACCTTGGTGATTACATGGACCATCAACTCTCTAGCACCCCAGCAGTCTTCAAACCAACTACTCTGCTTAAAAATGTTATGGCATCATAGACATTTGACCTGCACTTAACTCTGTGCAACTGCTTAGGCAATTTAGAATGGTGGGACTTTGGTTTCTCTAACCATGAATTAATTATCTATTGAGCCTTGACTGGCTCATTCTCATAGTATGTTTTAATCGTGTCTATGTTCAAAGCACACACTGAAGGTAGGTCAGGCATGTCAAAGGCCTGAGCAATGGAGACAGGACTGAAATTAGCCAAGACCCTTCCCTCAGTACTGACCACCCTTTGTGTATCAAAATCATACTGTCGAGCACACTCAAGAATCAGCTCATAACATTGAATTGCCGGAGGGAACCCAACCACATGCACAAGTCTGGACTTCATCATTCCATACCTTAAGGCCAAAAAATCCTTCTCAGCTGTTCTTTGCTTAAACTCTTCATACCCCCAAGCTCCCACATTAGTATCAGACACTTCGGACCATACGAAGGATATCCTGCTCTCAGGAAGCTAACTCTTAATATCCAATCTTAATCGCTCTACCTCAGAAATGGATGACCCCTCCGTGCCCCCCTTAGATTTTCTGGCAGCAGCCTTGCTTGATTCGGCTTGCACTCACAAAAGACATCATTAGTATTTAATTATCATGCATATTCCAATCCAAAGGTTAGCCTAAAATCATATAAAGTAATTAAAATCCATCATAAACTGCTAATCCTTGAAGATCCAGAGAAATAAGGCAGTCCGAGAAAATCATGCAAACCGGGAAAATCCAGTCGGGGCGGAATTTTGGAGAAATCCAACCCAGACGGACTCTCACTGCCAAAGCATCATTAGTCAAAAAAATCGTTAATACAGCCAAAAATAATTAGATTATCATGAAATTCACTCACCAGCAACAAGAAATAAGCAATTAGCATTCTCTCCATTAGTCCTATCTTCGGAAAATCGAAGAAAAAAAATAGACAGGAAAACCAGAAAAATTCGGGTGAGATGGATTTTCGCAGACAGTTCGAAGAACTCCGGAAATTGCTATGCCCCGCGGAATCAGCCGAAACCAATAAAATTTGAATGTGGAGGAATTCCACGAGGACCTTGGAAACCCGACAAACGACGACACACAAAATAGCGACCAAATGATCATGCAAACCTTTCTACTTGGACTCGAATAGTCCCAAAATTGATACCAACCAACAAGATTCAAAATGTGAAGGAAATTAGACTTCAAAAGACTTCAAACGATGAATTCACCAGGTAGACCGATCATGCCCTAATTTTGATGAAAAAAAAAACCTCCCACCATTAAAACCAGAGCAAGCTCGAGGTTTAAAATATCAGCGATAAAGAGCAGTCTAAGGCACTCTGAATCCTCACAGGGTGGGGGTTAGCATAATACAAGGGCAAGATTGACAAATCATCACAAATCCGTTACCCTGGGCCGAGCATCAAAGAAACCCTAACCTCGCAGATGGAAAATTTTGCACTAAAAGGGCAAACAATCTAACCCAGAACCCCGTCTAAAGGATACACTCGCTATCTAATGGATAAATAGCGCTCATAGGGCACGGGTGGTGGGGTTCTATGACAAAAATGGGTCAAACCCTGACTCTACAAATGCGGAATCAAAACCCAGCAAAGGCCGACCCAAAAGGATCACCATTCAATACGGAAGAACCCAATCATTGTGTAAACAAACAAGAGGGGCCATTGATAACATACCATGGATTAATTCAGTCGAAACTCGAGGTTGAAGAAGCAATCACGAAGCAAACTCGTCCCAGCAATGGAAACCCCAATCAACACCAAACAATCCACGCGCAAGCAACACAGGATCAATGCTCAAAGCTCGAATGAAAGCTCTCAATCGCCAAAACAGCAAGCAAATGAATGATAAAGTTGAAAAATGATGCTCAAAAGGTTTCATATCCATTCATTTGTGCGTCTGAGCAAGGGTACCTCAGTCATTAATGAGCGACAAGACACTTCTGACAAATCCAAAAATCTGAGCCCAAAATGGAATTTTGAAAAATCTCAAGATATGCGGAAATCCGAATGGACAGAAATCGGAAATGTGAAAATTGGGAAAACAATGAAGTTCAGGATTTTAGTGCAAACCGGGAAAGTCCGTCCGAACTAGAAAATTCCAGAATCGGATAAAATCCCAGATTCGGAGAATCCAACCAGAAACAGACAAAGAACTAGGGCCCGAGAAAATCCGCCAGAGTTGGAAAATCCTGGACCTAGGTGAAAAGCCGAATTTTGATTTAAACTCAATTTTAATCAATTCCAGCCTCAAGGCAAGGTCAAAGCTAGCAAGACCAATATGTCAAGACCTCAAAATGATAGATCCAATAAAACCAAAGGTCAAAAGACATCAGAAAAGAGGGTCCCTACTCCAAGTGGGGCATGTGTGCAAAAACTACACAACAAATGGCGACTTTGCTGGGGAAATGCTCCTGAGGATTTCGATGAAAAACTAGAATCAAGAACCCAAAACTTATGGTTTCAACTCACCTATCCCGCCACCACCTAAGTGAAAACAAAGAAGCTCTTAATCATTGAAACTTTCCTATACCAGGGTCAAAGTGTGTGCATATGCATTCATTACCTACCCTTAGTTATAACAAGGACCAAATTTGGTATGAACAAGCTACGTAAAGATTCATAATCTAAAAGTAACCTTGATAGAGCCTCACTGCCAGTCAGGCGTCCATATCCCTGACGAGGTTATCGCTATGATCCTCCTGAACATAGCTCTACTGCCAGACAGGCATCTAGAGCCTCGGTAGAGATATTCAAATCCTCCTGATGAGTTGAATTCAAGCCTTTTGATTTTCAGTATTTTCTCTTTTTCCTTTTTTTTTTTGATAGATCTTTCCCTTTTACTCATTGCATTCAACCTGTGAACAGTGAAGTCCACACTCAGGGCTGAGAACCATAGTGGCACTAGAGCAGAAAAGGATTTTTCACATGTTCAGACCTTATAAGGACCTTCTGCAACTTCAGGTATATTTAATAATTAAAAGTATGAGACCCCAATATATTCCTGTTAGACTGATTAGAAAACCCTTTGCCTCGGCATAAGGATAAGTGACATGAGATAAAGAGTTCGTACCATGGTGTCCTGGAAGGATGATTATAGTTTGTAAGGGAAATACTAGAAACATCAGACCTACTTTGTCACCATTGCCATACAGATGCACCCAAAGATCCCAGAAAGAACCAAGAGCAAGAGCAACACAAACCAAAACAAACAAACGAAAGCAAACCTACTCTAACCAAAACAAAACAAGCAAAGAAAAAGGGAAACCTACTCTAACCAACAAAATAAGCAAAGCAACCTAAACTAACTATGTATAGAGCAGAGAGCTGAAAACAGCTCAGGACTGGAAATAATGTTTCAAATACTGCCCATTGACAGGCAGTGGGATATCCTCTCCCGTGAGAGTCCTCAGATGGAAGGCATTATCTCCAAGTATTTCAGCAATTTGATATGGTCCAAGCCAAAGTTTATCAAACTTCCCATGGTTCCCTTTCTGATCATGAGGTTTGTCCCAGTATAGGACCAGGTCAGAAATCCTGAAGGCCTTGACTTTAGCCCTCCTATCAAACCATCTCTTAACTACCCCCTAATTTTTAGCAAAATTCTCAAGGGCATTGTCTCGTTTCTCCTCAAGGTGCAGTAATTCTGTCAACCTAGCCTCCCTTCTATCCCCTGCATTATAAAACTAATTTATAAACTGCAAAGTTGGGATCTTGAGTTGAATGGGGAATACTGGCTCCAGACCATACACTAAGTGATAAGGAGATGTTCCAATGGATGACTTAAGTCTGGTACGATCTGCCCAAAGGGAAAACCGAAGCTGGGTGTGCCAGTCTTTTGGGTTCCTTTCTAACAGCTTACAGATGATAGTCAATAGGTTCTTATTAGAGGATTCTGCTAAGCCATTACCCTGAGGATAATAATTGGACGCAAACTTCAAAATAATCCCATGATCAAAAGCCCAATTTAAAAATTTCAAAGATGCAAAAGCAGGACCATTATCATAGACAATAGCAATAGGGCATCCAAATCGATTAAGAATAGCAGACTCTAAGGAATCAATCACTACATTAGATGTACGCTACCTGCAAGCAAAAGCCTCAGTCCATCTTGTAAAATAATCTGTGACAGTGAGAATGTACCTGTGTCCTGCAGAAGATGGTGGGTTGATAGGGCCTATGAAATCCATACCCCACTGAGCAAAAGGTCTTACCTCGATGACCAGTTGGAGTGGAAGCGCTGCATACCTTTCCCTCGTTGCTGCAGTCTAGCAAGTGTGACAGGTCCGTACATGATGGTGAACATCCTTGAACAATGTGGGCTAGTAGTAACCTACCCTCAAGATCTGGTTCGCTGTAGCAATTGCAGAGCCATGACCAGTACCATATTTCTTGTGAAATTCATTCATCACTCTTTCAGCTTCCTATTTTCCAAGGCACCTCAAATAAATGCCTTCATGATTTTTCTTATACAGAACAGCTCCTTTCAACATGAAACCATCACTCTTTAACCGTAGAGCTCATCTTTGGACTGCATTCAAATGACCTGGAGGTCGTTGATTCAACAGATAATACACTAGGTCATCATACCAACCATTTGGGGAAACTTCTTCAATATTACAATTCTGAACAGACAATTCAGGGCCTATCTCAACCATAGTCTGAGTGAGTCCTTGCCCCCTTACCAGCTTCATGGGTTGGATCTCAATGTCATACTCTTGTAGCATGGTCACCCATTTAGCTCTGTGTTCACCTAATTCATTTTGCATCAGAATTAGTTTAACTGCAGAATTAGGGACAATTGCATATACCTTATTCCTGAGGATATAATGCCTGAATTTCTTTACTACTCTGACCAGGGCATATGCCTGCTTTTTCACACTTGGATATTTCAACTCAGCATCTTTTAATGGTGCACTCATAAAAGCAATAGGATGCTCATTTCCCTCATCAGACTTTTGAGTTAACATTCCAGCGCACGAATGATCTGAAGCAAATGAATAGATGTAGAAGGGCTTGCTGTAATTAGGACTTACCAATACTGGAGCATCAACAATGGCTCTTTTGATTTCTGCAAAGGCTTCCTTCACTTCTGTAGTCCATTCAATCTTAGCATCTTGTTTCAACATTGCATTTAATGGTTTCACAATTTCAGCAAATCCAGTAATGAATTTTCTGACAAAGTTGATCTTACCAAAGAAAGACTTCATCTCCTTTTTGCTAGCAGGCGGCTGAATCTTCACTATGGCCTCCACTCTCTCTAGATCAATAGCAATTCCCTTTTCTGATATGACATGTCCCAGTAGCTTTCCCTCTGTTACTCCAAAAATACACTTTTTAGGATTCAAAGATATGCCAAACTCCTTACACCTTTGAAACACTTTGTGTAGGTCTGAGATGTGATCCCCTCTGTTCTTTGAGAACACAGTCAGATCATCCATATAAATGATGATGCATTTGCCTATGATATCCTTAAAAGCAATATCCATAGCCCTTTGAAATGTGGCCTCTGCATTAATGAGTCCAAATGGCATCCTCCTGTAGGCAAAGGTACCCCACTTAGTTGTAAAAGCAGTCTTGTGTCTGTCCTCATACTAGACCATTACTTGATTGTACCCTGAATAGCCATCCAGAAAGGACATCATCTGAGATCCATTGACCAGTTGAAGCACTTCATCTAACGAAGGAACTAGATAGTTATCTTTTTCTGATGATCTGTTTAGATTTCTGAAATCGACACAGAGCCTAAATTCTCCATTCTTTTACCTCACTGGAACCAGGTTTGCCACCCATGTTGAATGTCTAATAGGAAATATGATTCTAGCAGATAATAGTTTCTGAACTTCTTTCTGTATGACTGGTTCCAATAACGCATTAATTGGTCTTTGTCTCTGCCTAAAGGGCTTGGCATCTGGCTTCAAAGGGATAGTAAGAGTTATGATTGATGTATCATAAGTTTTCAAGTCCTCATAACTCTAGGCTACTATATCAGGGAAGCTATGTAAATCTTTGATTATCCCTTGTCTTTCTTCTAGAGTACATACCTTTCCAATGAAAATGTTCTTGACATTGTCCTCAGTCCCTAAATTGTGAGTGTCACACTGTCCACTGATCAATTCTTTCTTTGACTCTTGTTCCTGATCTCTGATCTTGTCCATATCAAAAATTCACTCCAACTGTACCATTCCCCTTGGAATAGTATTCGATTTCAGGTTTATCACACCTTCCAAATCCAGTTCTGCTTCCTGGAGCTCTGTCTCATTGATGATTTGGGAAGCAAAAACATTTGTATTTGTGATAAAATCCAGGATATGTTTATCATCTTCGAACACCTAGAAGTTAGTAACATTGTCTGGGACTGATGGAATAGGAGTCAATTCAACAGTAAATTTCTTTAATCCCGACAGAGATAGAGGCTACAGAGTGCTTGCTACTTGAGCTAGGGAATCAACAGTTTGATTCTTCTACCGTGGGATCAGTTGGATGTTGAAAGCGTCAAATCCCTTAATGAGGTCCCACACTCTATGCCTATAATTAGTCATTCTCCTATCGTGGCATGAATATTTCTTTCTTACTTGTTTGACTACTAATTCTAAATCACCAAAAACTTGTAGAATCTTGACCTTTTTCTTAAGTGCCATAAGAAGTCCATGTATTAATGCTTCATATTCCGCTACATTATTGGTGCAATGAAATTGGAGTCTATGGGCCGCAAAAAAATTCTTACCTTTTGAACTAATCAATTCAAACCCTGCCCCAACTCCATGCTTGGACTTGGATCCATCAAACCTAAGTGTCCAACACTCAGTAGCTGCAATCTTCTTCACCATGTCCTTTGGCTTAATATTGCCGGATGGCTTTTTAGATGACACAAACTTCTTTTCTTGGCAGTCTTTATGAGGATCTTGTATATCTATTTGAACTGCTAGGGTTGGATTCATGCATTTCTGTACTTGTTCTACTGCTGTTTGGCATAAACAACACTCCAACTCTGAATGAGAAGCATTATGAACTCTACACCAATTAGGTAAGAGTAATTCTTCAAAGCTTGTCCTTCTTCCAAGGCGAACCTGATTGTCAACACACTGCGTGATGAATTCCTGAAAACTGTCCAATAGACTGATCTGATTGTCTTCAGATTCCTTTTCTTCCTCAACTGATTCTGTCAAAATAGTAACAGGGCTGAGTCCTGTTTCATCATCAATGGGCATCGTATGTAGCATCAGTACCTCCTCTGAGTCTGACTCCTCATACTAAGTTGATAGCAAGTAATTTCCCATTCCAACTTTCGATATCAGAACCTTTGTTGAAGTCTTTTGATATTCTGTGATCATGTACTTCATTCTTGGCTCTCTCTCAATTCTGATATGATTGGACACTCCTTTCCATGGAAGCCACATATGAGAATGATCAGTAGACACATAACCATTCAAAGCCTTAGTAAAATCTCTTTCCAGGATCAAACCATATGCATCAGGAATATCAGCTACCTGAATGTTGATAACCTGTTGTATTCTTGGATCTAAAGCTATTTGCATGTGAATCATGTTTAGTTCTCCCACCACATTTACTTCAGTTCTATCCAACTGAGTCACCTTCTTCTGAGAGTCAGCAGGTGTAATTCCTAGAGCTCTACAAACTCCGAAGGGCATCACATTGGTGGAAGCACCAGAATCTAGTAAACAATTATGCAAATTCTTACCAAATATACGCACAGAAATCATAAATGGCGGAGTTTATGTCTTCCCTTGAAACAAAGTGGGTTGAGTATCAACCTGGGCCACTTGAGTCTTATCCTTTTCTTTTCCTTTATCTCCAGGGGGCATGTTAGTCCGATTTTAGGTCTGATTTTGTGTGCTCACAGGCTGAAAACTGGAAGCCTAGTTGATATTCTCTCCAAAAGGCTTGGAATGTGCATCATAGGTACCCAAAATAGCCTTCCTAATGGGAGAAAACCTTAATAACTCAAATGCTGAAAGATTTACCTTTCATTTTTTGAACTCCTCAGCAACATATGTGGCCATCTGCTCCTCATTCATATAAGTGGAAGCTTCTTTGGGGGGTTCCTCCGCCTTGTCTTTACCTACCTGAACAACCTTTTCCTTTTGTGAGTCAGTTTGAGCCTATCTTTCCTTGGAAAGATACTGCTTAGAAACATGTGGATAAGATGGATTATTGCTAGCATTAGGATCTGGGGGAGTACTGAAATTGTTGGGAGGAATGGAAGTAGTGAAAGGTCCTCCAGCCTGTGGGCGCCTATGAGGCATATCCCTCAAACTTTGCCTCTGGAACATCTGTACTTCTTCAACATATGCCTCCTCCTGATCAAGGGGACCATTATCGTTCATTGTTTCTTCATTGAATAGCTGAGCAACTCCATTCCCATTACATATTTGGTTTTTTTCCCCCTCCTGAGAATTAGGTTCCTCTGGTACATTTTTCTTGCTGGTTGGAAAAGGGGCATGGTTCAAAACTAGCACAGGAGAATCATAAGGACTAGAGGGAACAATCTCCTGCCCATTTGCATTATTCTCTACCTCATATTGAAAAATAGAAGCAGCAGTTTGGAACTCTGGACATTCTAATTCTGAATGTTGACTTGTCTTATGAAGCCTACACCACCCTAATAAGGCTACTTCAGCCAGATATACACTACTAGGAGGCTTATCTTGACCGACTGGCTGATTTGCAGATTGATTAACAACTTGATTAGCTGGTTGATCTAATGGGGTGGGGACTCCTCCATTATTAGGTCTCGTATTCCAAGTTTTACTCTACCCTTGTGATTGCCTCTTATCAAATCCAAATCCACTACCTTGGCCTCTATCGAAATTCTGTCTCCTATCATTATTATAGCCTCTGTCATTGTTGTAACCCCTATCCTAATTGTATCCTCTGTCATTGTGGAATCCTCTATCATTACGCTGTCCTCTGTCAAAGTTCTGCCCTTGTAAAAATTCTCTGTTATGATTGGATTGCATACTCTTCTGGGCAGCCTGTAGTTGACTATTTTGATTCCTTAGGTAGGTCACCTCCAGATTCAACTTCTTTATCTGTTCAGCCATTTCATCAATCCTCTCCCTATTTGGATCTTGATAAGGAGGCTGGCTTGGGTTACTCTGAGGAGGGACATGCATTGTATTAGACCCCATAGACTGATGCAATACCTCAGAATTTTGCAGATAAGCAGGAAAACTATTTGGTTGTGACTGATACATAGGCTGATTAACCTGCTGTTGGGGAAAATTCATCATAGGAGAGACTTGGCTCATGGGAAGACTAGGATGTGGCACCAAGGGTAATTGAGGTACTAGATTCATGATTGGAGTATGGTTGGTGAGTGCCTGATTTACTGCCTGAACCTGATTAGGATGTGCAACTGGTCCTAAAGAAGGCAACGGTCTAGTTATATGTTGCCTCAGATCTGTGCTAAGCTTAACAACTTCTGTGTAAGCATCAGTTAGGGTACCTGGAGGATTGGGTCTCCATTTCAGGAAGGTTGCTGTCAGACTATCTAGAGCTTCATAATAGATTCCTAGGGTAGTATTGTCATCCAAAACATAAGGATCTTGAAGTCTGGTATATGCACGGTGAAACCTATTATTGAAACTAGATATGGGCTCATTGACCTCTCTTTTGACCCTAGTGAATTGTAAATATAATTAATTGGCACTGATGGGTATTCTGAATTTCTATAAAAAGATAGTTTCAAGATCATTCCAGTTTAGAATTGAGCCAGAAGGGAGGTGATTGTACCAATAAAAAGCCTCTTCTCCTAGTGAATAAGGGAACAACCTACAAGCAACATCCTCATGGACAACCCCTCTATCTTTGAGACAAGTTTGGAAGATCCTTTGTGTTCTTCAGCAGTCCTGTTTGGGTCATTAACATGAAACTTTGAATAGAAATGCTCAGGGTTTTTGGGCATTACATTGTAAGCTTGGAAGAACAAGGGTGATGGATTATTAGCTAGGAAAGCCATTGGTAAAAGTGGGGGTGGTGGTTGTGGTTGGTTAATGACAGGCTGGGGCTGTTGAATAGGAACGGCCTCAGGGATGGGTATAGCCTCAACCTCAGGATGTGAAGATGTGGAAGAAGCTGGTGAAGGGATGGGTGATGATGATTCTCCCCTTTCTCGAGTCCTTCTTGACCTAGCGTGGAATTGTAATTCCTGTAAATCTTCATCTCTTGTGGTAGATCTGGTATTTCTCCTATATCTCTTTGGAGAGATGGCGTTCAAGAAACGATC
>VDFB02284320.1:0-65934 GCA_007258455.2 Sequoia sempervirens | reverse complement strand
TCTCAATCTCTCTCTTCCTCTCTCCCTTATTTCTCTAGATTTTTCTTCCCTTCTCTCTTACTCTATCTCTCTCTATCTCTTTCTCTCTCCCTTACTCTCTTTTTCTATCATTATTTATCTCCCCCTCTCTCTCTTCCCCTTTCCCTCTTTATGTCTTGATCTTTCTATCATCTCCTTCTCTCTATGTGACTATAGATCTATCTATGCTTCTCTTCTCTATTTTCCTCTTTATCTTTCTTTATCTCTTTCTCTCCCTCTTTATTCATCTATGTCTCTACCTCTATCTTTGTATCTCTCTATCTCTTTTATATCTTTATATCTCTTTGTCTCCCTCTCTATCTCTCTATATTGCTCTCTACCTCTCTATTTTTCTCTCTACCTCTATTCGTGTTTCTCTCTTTTCTATTTTTTATCTTGCCCTCTCTCTCTCTATCCCTCCATTTCTATTTTTTCTATCTCTAACTCTTATCTCTTTCGTCATCTATCTTCCTCTCTCATCCTTTGTCTGAATTTCTCCCCATCTCTTTCTCTAATCGTTTCTTTTTTTCTCTATTTTCCTCTCTATATTTGTAATGCCCCATTTTTAACTACATGGAGAAAATATAATATTATTTTAATTAATTAATATTTTCCTCCAAATGTTAATTCAAAAGGAATATTATTAATTAAATAATATTATATTTTAGTGACTTATTAAACAAAAATTCAAAATTAAGTCGCAATTGGAAATTAAGAGAAACGAAATTTGAAGAGTAAGGCAAGTACAAAGCCAAGGGTCAAGGAAAAGGTTATACAAGAATTTTGTGGAGAAAATTGAGGGGGGAATTTTGTTTTGGAGAATATTTTGGTTGGTTGAACAAGGTTCACTACATCCTTTTGGAGGATGGAAACCCTCTAGAAGAAGATCAACTCCGGTGATGAGAAATCTACCCTAGCTGATAGCTGGAGAAAACATTCAAGTTTCTCGTTTTGTTATAACTAATTGAAGTTTTGACAAGAGTTAGCCTTTAGGGAAGACAAGATAAATTATGAGTTTGGTGATGATTTCAGAATTGGTGTTCTTTACAGAGGCTACAAGCCTACAAATTGAGGTTATTACATGAATTTGTAGTTTCCAAAATATTCAGATTATTGACGTACCAGAGTATTTAGAAGTATTCCCAAGAAAGAAGGTTTGCATTGAGCTATCATAAGTTTCAAAGGATATAACATTTTATATAATTCTCAAGCTTGGCATAAGGATCTAAGTTAAAGTAACATGTATGGTAGCAGCTTAGTGAAAAGAATTATCACCAGATTTATACCAAGTTGAAGGAGGAAGCAATTAAGGGAGAAATCATGAAAGTTTGAAAAATTCATATACACGAATCCTCAAGCTTGTGAATACCTTTCTAGTCACCAGTCATTAATTGGAGAATTAAAGCTAATATTTATCAATTGTATACACCTGGTGATACATTGTGTTGACCAAGAATCGGTGTGGGACTTAGCAATGAGAATGTATTTATCACTGTGTTAGTATAAGAGGATTTATCTCTAATGAATATTTTAAGAATCTCATGTTTAAATGAGAAAAAAAACCATAACATGGCACTATAATATTTAAAATCAAGTGAAAGTATTAAAAGACAGCTTGAGCTATGAAAAGAGTCATGAGAGATTAAATTAAATAGAAGACTTGGTTTTATCACTCCCATGGCATTGAGAATACTGAGAGACTTTAATTTGGAATCTAGCGCAAGAGTTTCTTCAATACTAACGTGGCATCCAAGAAGGAATCAATGATTCCATGTGACTTGAAAACTCCCATCATTGCATCTAAAGAATTACATAGCCATTAAAAGACTTGATCATTTTAAAAGGAAGAATCGTATTAATTCAAAATGAGTAAGACTGGAGAATAGTATTCAACATATTCAATTTCTTTATAATGTCGACCCATATCATACTTGCAGACTCAAGTAAATCACAAGCTATGAATTGGTACCATTGAGGTTTAGTTTTCCATGCATATACAGGCTCACGACTTGAAGAGTCAAGAAAGTCTTTTGGAAAGTCGTTTAGATTAAAAATTGGTCAAACAAAACAAGCTCATTGAACGGATCTTTAAGAGATGGAGATTCAAAAGTATAAAGGAGATGGTTTGAATTTTCTAAAATCACAATCATAGTCAGAGGCATTGATTCATATTAAAGTGTGACGAATCAAATATAGGGAGTATTAGCATATATTAGAAGGCCTGTATGAATTGATTGGATGAGGTTCAAAGTGTTGAATACTATTGTTAGAGTTTATGGCTTAAGGTTTATATGAAAGCAGACTATTTGAAATTGTTACTTCTTCCAAAGGCCTAAATCATAGGATTGTAAAGGATCTGTCGTGAGTATTAAGGGATGTCATGGAAATTGGCTATTGAAGTACCTTCAAGTTTGCTTTAAAGGTATGTCAGAAGCTAAGCATGGAAATTTTGTAGCAATTTAATATTCAACTCTGTTTTGGAATTGGCTTATTCTGGAATTACAGTGGTTTATTTTGATTAATCCAGAGGATTAATATAGTTATTTATATGTGAAGACATCTTTGCAAGTTCTAGGTCAGGAAATACTTTGAATATAATATTTTGAAAATTTTGGGTATTCAATTTGAATTGTAAAGTTCATTTTCAGTTTGGTCAATGAATGATTCTTATCATCTCCAAATTTGGTTACTTTTGTATGAATTATCTGGACCTTTCTCTTTTGATATGATATGAGTTATAATACTCAATGTTTACAAGAATAAACTGAAATATTTGATTAAGGTTAATTGTTTGACGAAATGCCTATCTTCATAAATTGTTGAAATCAAAAAAAAATTACACTCAAAACAAGGTAGGCCATTATAGTAGTATCAGACCTCTTAGTATTCTATCATCCTGTTGGGTATTCCAATGTTGGTGTTTTAATTGTGAATCATGACTTCATTAAGTAAAAAATAGTTGGGCCAAAAACATTATGTTGCAGGTGAGAAACTTGAACACCTACCTAAGTCAAAAAGGATTCTTCTGAGCATCTTGGAGGAAGTAGAAAGGTGTTTATACATGGTAGATCAGTCAACTTCTTATTTGTTGCAACTAGCTTTGACTCCAGCAGTGAATTCTTTGGGTAAGCCAATGCTTATAAGACATCATGATAAAGATGTGAGACTTGTAGTCACTAGTTGTCTTAGCAAGTTCATGAGGATTATAGCTCCTGAGGTGCCCTATGATGATGATACTATGAAGAAAGTACTACACATGATTGTATAAAAATTTCACTATCTTGATGAAACTAGTAGCAATTAGTACTCCAAAAGAGCTGCTATATTGAAGAAATTTTTAAAACTTAAAACAAGTATATTGCTAATAGATTTGGGTCTGCAAGATCAAATATATGATTTGTTGCATTACCTCTTCATTTCAACTCTGAGTGAACAAGAGGAGGATGTAGTTGCAGCCATGAGAAATATTCTAGTTCTAATTGTCAATGAGGCTGATGACATTCCACAACCCATGTGAATATCTCTTCTACTAGGCATTCATGAACAAGAAGGAAATATTTCTTCTACTATTGATAAGTTGATCAAATATTTGTTCAATCAATGTGAGGGGAAGTTGAAGCCTCACTTGAAGATGGCATCACAGATAAGTGAGGTGGGCTCTAAAGCTGAAGACATGAGTAAAAAAAAAAATTCTAATGATTTTGTGGTGGATTCTCAAAATGTACCTTTAGATATGCATATTAAGGATGAGAGCAATGAGGCAACATCAGTTTTTGATACAAATAAGGAAGTCATAAGTACAAAACCAGTGGAGATTATTAATATGTCTACCGATAATGATCTCCAATCAACTAATGATCTGCTCCTCCATCTCAATAATTCAAGTGGATTTTGGTTTGAATTCCAAACTAAATTTGTGAATGAAGAAGCTAAAACTTCTCCCATTACTAATGTTGATTTGGATATTTCTCAAGATTCATGCATTAAGGAAGACAGAGGAATTTATTCCTAGTGGACACAAGACTGATCTCTCTTTTCTTGAAGCCAATTTGAAGCAAAGATCTGGTGATCTTGATAGTACCATTGATAAGATGAGTAGAAAAGTACAACAAATGTGTGACAATCTGAGAAACACAACTAATACAATTTTTTATTTCTTCTTACCCCATAGCAGCACTTCATCAACCCTGCCAAGTCATGAATGGAGCAATCAAAATGTGTTAACTACTGAAAACAAAGTTCAAGTTTTTTCCAAACTTGATGATATTCATTGGAATGTGGAAATTTTGATTTATAATGTGTCAAGGAATCAAGATGTGTGCAAAATTTATCTTGCTGATTTGAAGTCAATAAAGAATGATATGGAAGAAATCAAAACAAATTTATTGCAAGTAGTTCATGATAAAGATAGGGCTACTAAAGTTGCTAATGAGGCATTGGAATGAAACAAGCAAACAAAAGCTATATTGCTTGAAGTTCAAGAGGCTTTAAGAGAAGCTGAAAATCAAATCACTGTTGCTCACTATTTTAAGGAACAAGAAAACAAAGAAAGAGATGAATAAATTCAAGAAGTCATTGAAGGTCTTGATCTTATACAAGAGACTTATGACTTGAATCATTGTCCTGAAAAAATAGAGAATTCAAATTCAAATTTTCATCAGCATGATATTCAGTTTTTTGATAATCCTCTATTTGAAGTTGGTGCTAATGTGACTTATGAAAATTTACTTTTTGAGTTAGATAAAGGAATTCCTTCGTATGCTAGTGATGAAGGGTGGAATTTAGTTACATCTTCTAGCAGCGAAGTGTTGATACAAGATCTGGATTGTGATAATGTTACTGTTGTTCATTGCCCATTCACTCTACATGAAATGGAAACTCAAGGTATGCATATAAATGAGGCTCTCATTCCTGACTAGCAACAAAGAAATGATTGGGTAAGTTTGTTGGATAGAGCTAACTGGTAGTTTGATGGTGAGTTCTTACAATAATTATTACAGTTGATTGTGAGGATTCTATCAAACTCTATTCATGCATCAGTGTTTCCAAGCTTAGCTAATTTCATAATAGAGTTTGATGACGATGTGAATTTCCTTGAATTGTGTTGGAAATTCTTGTTCCATGGCATTGGTTTTAGTATCTACATGGATTTCAGATTTGATAAGTACTTCTTGGAATTTCATGAATTATTGATACAATTTGGGTATGCAAATAAGTTGATTTCAATCAAAGTAGTGTGGCATTTCCATGGTGGTTTTTTCTTGCAATTCACTTGGAATCCTAGCATCACTTGGGATTCAGTGATTGTTGAAGATGAGTTTATTGATTTCATTCAATTGAATTTTAGAATGCCTAATAGGAACAATATGGAGATAACAGTATCAGGCACTATTTTTAGCAGAGGTTCATGGGAACCTCCAACACTGATTTGGGATCCTGGTATTCAATTTGGCTTGTAGATGCAGATTGCTTGAGGGCAAGCAGTCTTTGCGATGGGAGGAATTGTATGTCCCAATTTTGATTACATGGAGAAAATATAATTATTTTAATTACTTAATATTCTCCTCCAAATGTTAATTCAAAAGGAAATATTATTAATTAAATAATATTATATTTAAGTGACTTATTAAATACAAATTCAAAATTGTCACAATTGGAAATTAAGAGAAAAGAAATTTGAAGATTCGGGCAAGTAGAAAGCCAAGGGTCAAGGAAAAGGTTATAAAAGAATTTTATGGAGAAAATTGAGGGGGGGTTTAGGGGGGTTTTTGTTTTGGAGAGCAGTTTGGTTGGTTGAACAAGGTTCACCACATCCTTTTGGAGGACGGAAACCCTCTAGAAGAAGATCAGCTCTAGTGGTGAGAAACCTACCCTAGCTGATAGCTAGAGAAATCGTTTAGGTTTCTCGCTTTGTTATAACTGATTGAAGTTTCGACAAGAGTTAGCCTTCAGGGAAGACAAGAAAAATTTTGAGTTTGATGATGATTTTAGAATTGGTGTTCTTTACGGAGGCTTCAAGTCTGCAAATTGAGGTGAGGAAATATTATTACTTGAATTTTTAGTTTCCAAAATATTCAATATATTAACGTACGAAAGTATTCAGAAGTATTCCCAAGAAAGAAGAAGGTTTGCATTAAGCTATCATAAGTTTCAAAGGATATAAAATTTTATTTAATTCTCAAGCTTGGCATAAGGATCTAAATTACAGTGACATGTATGGTAGCGGCTTAGTGAAAAGAATTAGCGCCAGATTTAGACCAGGTTGAAGGAGGGAGCAATTTAGGGAGAAATCACGAATGTTTGAAAAATCATATACACGAATCCTCAAGCTGGTGAATACCTTTTTGGACACCAATCATTAATTGGAGCATTAAAGATAAGAGATCAATCGTATACACCTCATGATTCATTATGCTGACTAGGAACCAACATGGGACTTAGCAGTGAGAATTTATTTATAGTTGTGTCAATAAGAATCTCCTATTTAAATGAGAAAACAAACCATAACACGGCACTATAACATTTAAAATCAGGCGAAAGTATTAAAGGACACGGCTTGAGCTATGAAAAGAGTCATGAGAGATTAAAGTAAACGGAAGGCTTGGTTTTATCACTCCTGTGGCATTGAGAATACTAAGAGACTTTAATTTGGAGTCCAGTGTAGTAGTTGCTTCAATACTAACGTGGCATCTAGGAAGGAATCAATGATTCCATGTGACTTGCAAATTCTGATCGTTGCATCTAAACACTTTATGTAGCCATTAAAAGACTCGGTCATTTTAAAAGGAAGAATCATATTAATTCAGAATGTGTAAGACTAGAGAATAGTATTCAGCATATTCATTAATTTCTTTATAATGTTGACCCATATCATACTTGTAGACTCAAGTAAATCATGAGCAATGAATTGCTATCGTTGAGGTTTAGTTTTCCATGCATATACAGGCTCACGACTTGAAGAGTCGGGAAAGTCTTTTGGAAAGTCGTTTAGATTAAAAACTGGTCAAACAAAACAAGCTCATTGAACGGATCTTTAAGAGATGGAGATTTGAATGTATAAAGGAGATGGTCTGAATTTTATAAAATCACAATCTTAGTCAGAGGAATTGATTCATATTCAAGGGTGACGAATCAAATACAAGGAGTATTCACATATGTTAGAAGGCCCGTATAAATTGATTGGATAAGAAGGTTCAAAGTGTTGAATACTACCATTAGAGTCTATTGCTTAAGGTTTATATGAAATACTATTTGAAATTGTTACTTCTTCCAAAGGCCTATATCATAAGATTGTAAAGGAGTTGTCATGAGTATTAAGGGATGTCACGGAAATTGGCTATTGAAGTACCTTCAAGTCTACTTAAAGGTATGTGAGAAGTTGAGCATGGAAATTTTGTAACAGTTTAATATTCAACTTTGTTTTGGAATTGGTTTATTCTAGAATTATAGTGGTTTATTCTGATGAATCCAGAGGAGTAATATTGTTATCTATATGTGAAGACCTCTTTGCAAGTTCTAGGTCAGAAATTACATTAAATATAATAATTTGGACTTTTTGGGTATTCAATTTGAATTGTAAAATTCATTTTCAGTTTGGCAAATGAACGATTCCTATCATCTCCAAATTTGGTTACTTCTGTATGAATTATCTGGACCTTTATCTTTTAATATGATATGAGTTATAATACCCAGTGTTTACAAGAATAAATTAGAATATCCTATTAAGGCTAATTGTTTGATGAAATGCCTATCTTCATAAATTGTTGAAATCAGAAAAAAATTACGCTTAGAATAGGGTAGGCCATTACAGTGGTATCAGAGCTCTGAGTATTTTGTCATCTTGTTGGGTATTCCAGTGTTGTTTTAATTGTGAATCATGACTTCATTAAGTGAAAAAGATTTGGGCCAAAAACTTTATGTTCTAGGTAAGAAACTTGAACACCTACCTGAGTCAAAAAGGGTTCTTCTTAGCATCTTGGAGGAAGTAGAAAGGTGTTTATACATTGTAGATCATTCACATTCTTAGTTGTTCCAACTAGCTTTGACTCCAACAATGCATTCTTTGGGTAATCCAATGCTTATGAGACATCATGATAAAGATGTGAGACTTGTAGTCACCAATTGTCTTAGTGAGTTTATGAGGATTACAACTCCTGAGGTGCCCTATGATGATGATACTATGAAGAAAGTACTACACATGATTGTAGAAAATTTTCAGGATCTTGATGAAACTGGTAGCATTCAGTACTCCAAAAGAGCTGCTATATTGAAAACATTTTCAAAACTCAGAACAAGTATATTGCTAATAGATTTGGGTATGCAAGATCAAATATATGATTTGTTCCATTACCTCTTCATTTCAACTTGGAGTGAACAAGAGGAGGATGTAGTTGCAGCCATGACAAATATTTTAGTTCTAATTGTCAATGAGGTTGATGACATTTCTCAACCTGTCCTATCTCTTTTATTGGACGTTCATAAACAAGAAGGAAAGATTTCTTCTACTATTGATAAGATGATCAAATATTTGTTCAATCAATGTGAGGGGAAGCTGAAGCCTCACTTGGAGATGGCAATGCAGGTAAGTGAGTTGGGCTCTAATGCTGAAGACATGAATAAAATTTTGTTTTCTAATGATTCTATGGCAGATTCTGAAAATGTACCTTTAGACATGCATACTAAGGATGAGAGCAATGAGACAACATCAGTTTGTGACGCACATAAGGAAGTCACAAGTACAAAACTAGTGGAGATTATTAATATGTCTATTGATAATGATCTCCAATCAGCTAATGATCTGCTCCTCCATCTCAACAATTCAAGTGAGTTTTGGTTTGAATTCCAAACCAAATCTGTGAATGAAGAAGCTAAAACTTCTCCCATTACTAATGCTGATTTGGATATTTCTCAAAAGTCATGCATTGAGGAAGACACAGAAGAAGTTGTTCCTAGTGGACATAAGACTGATCTTTCTTTGCTTGAAGCCAATTTGAAGCAAAGAGTTGGTGATCTTGAGAGTACCATTAATGAGATGAGTAGAAATGTACAACAAATATGTGACAATCTGAGGAACATAGTTGATACAATTTTTGATTTCTTCTACCCCATAGTAGCACTTCATCAACCCTACCAGATCAGGAATGGAGAAATCAAAATATGTTAACTGCTGAAAAGCAAGTTCAAGTTTTGTCCAAACTTGATGATATTCATTGGCATGTGGAAAATTTGATTTGTAATGTGCCAAGGAATCAAGATGTGTGCAACATTTCTCTTGCTAATTTGAAGTCAATAAAAATGATATGGAAGAAATCAAAACAAATTTATTGCAAGTAGTTCATGGTAAAGACAGGGCTACTAAAGTTGTTAATGAGGCATTGGAATGGAACAATCAAACAAAAGCTAAATTGCTTGAAGTTCAAGAGGCCTTAAGAGAAGTTGAAAATCAAATTGTTGTTGCTCACTATTTCAAGGAATAAGAAAAGACCTGAAGAAATTCAAGAAGTCCTTGAAGAGCTTGATCTTACACAAGAGACTTATGACTTGAATTGTTGTCCTGAAAAAATAGAGAATTCAAATTTTCATTAGCATGATATTCAATTTTTTTATAATCCTTTATTTGAAGTTGGTGCTAATGTGACTTACGAAAATTTACTTTTTGAGTTAGATGAACGAATTTTTCCATATGCTAGTGATGAAGGGTGGAATTCAATTACATCTTCCAATAGCGAAGTGTTGATATAAGATTTGGATTGTGATAATATTACTATTGTCCATTGCCCATTCACTCTACGTGAAATGGAAGATCAAGGTATGCATATAAATGAGGTTCTCATTCCTAACTAGCAACAAAGAATTGATTTGATTGGGTAAGTCTATTGGATAGAACAGATTGGTAGTTTGATGATAAGTTTTTACAATCATTGTTACAATTGATTGTGAGGATTCAATCAAATTTTATTCACGCATCAATGTTTCCAAGCTCGGTTAATTTAATAATAGAGTTTGATGATGATATGAATTTCCTTGAGTTGTTTTGGCAATTCGTGTTCCATGGCATTGGTTTTAGTATCTACATGGATTTTAGATTTGATGAGTACTTCTTAGAATTTTAGGAAGTATTGATATAGTTTGGGCATGCAAATTAGTTGATTTCAATTTGAGTAGCGCAACGTTTGCATGGTAGTTTTTTCTTGCAACTCACTTGGAATCCTGGTATCACTTGGGATTTAGTGATTGTTGAAGATGAGTTTATTGATTTCATTCAATTGACTTTCAAAATGTCTAATAGGAACAATATGGAGATAACAATATCAGGCACTATTTTCAACAGAGGTTAATGGCAACCTCCACGACTCATTTGGAATATCAGTATTCAATTTGTCTTGTAGATGTTGATTACTTAAGAGCAAGAAATATTTAGGATGGGAGGAATTGTAATCTCCCATTTTTTACTACATGGAGAAAATATAATATTATTTTAATTACTTAATATTTTTCCTCCAAATGTTAATTCAAAAGGAAATATTATTAATTAAATAGTATTATATTTAAGTGACTTATTAAATGCAAATTCAAAATTAAGTCACATTTGGAAATTAAGAGAAAAGAAATTTGAAGAGTTAGACAAGTAGAAAGCCAAGAGTCAAGGCAAAGGTTATAAAAGAATTTTGTGGAGAAAATTGAGGGGGGTTTGGTTTTGGAGAATAGTTTGGCTAGTTGAACAAGGTTCACCACATCCTTTTTGAGGACGGAAATCCTCTAGAAGAAGATCAGCTCTGATGGTGAGAGATCTACCCTAACTGATAGTTGGAGAAATCGTTCAGGTTTCTCACTTTGTTATAATTGTTTGAATTTTTGACAAGAGTTAGCCTTCAGGGAAGACAAGACAAATTTTGAGTTTTATGATGATTTCAGAATTGGTGTTCTTTATGGAGGCTCCAGGTCTACAAATTGAGGTGAAAAAATATTATTACATGAATTTGCAGTTTCCAAAATATTCAGTTTATTGACATACCTAAGTATTCGGAAGTATTCCCTAAAAAGGAGAAGGTTTGCATTGAGCTATCATGAATTTCAAAGGATATAACATTTTATATAATTCTCAAGCTTGGTGTAAGGATCCAAGTTATAGTGGTATGTATGGTAGCGTCTTAGTGAAAAGAATTAGCACCAGATTTAGACCAGGTTGAAGGAGGGAGCAATTTAGGGAGAAATCGTGAATGTTTGAAAAGTCATATACATGAATCCACAAGCTGGTGAATACCTTTATGGCCACTAGTCATTAATTGGAGAATTAAAGCTAAGAGTTATCAATCATATACACCTAGCGATTCATTGTGCTAACCAGGAACCGACATGGGACTCAGCAGTGAGAATGTATTTATTGTTGTGTCAATATAAGAGGATTTATCTCTAATGAATATTTTAAGAATCTCTTGTTTAAATGAGAAAACAAACCATAGCATGGCACTATAATATTTAAAATCAAGCGGAAGTATTAAAAGACAAAAGAGTCGGGAGAGATTAAAGTAAACGTAAGGCTTGGTTTTATCATTCCCACAACATTGAGAATACTAAGGGACTTTAATTTGGAGTCCAGCGCAAGAGTTGCTTAATACTAACGTGGCATCTAGGAAGGAATCAATGATTCCACGTGACTTGCAAACTCCCATCATTGCATCTAAAGACTTACATGGCCATTAAAAGACTTGGTCATTTTAAAAGGAAGAATCATCTTAATTCATAATGTGTAGGCCTGGGGAATGGTATTCAGCATTTTCATTAATTTCTTTATAATGTTGACCCATATCATACTTGTAGACTCAAGTAAACCACGAGCTATGACTTGTAGAAGGTGGGCAGAGGCAAGAAATAATAAACACAAATTGAGGCAAATAATATATAAAACTTTAATTGTATTGCCTGAATTAAAAAGCTTACAATTGCCTCTATTTATAGAGGTCTTAGTACATTCTAGAACTTAGGTCGATATATTATATTTTATTATTTTACCTTATCTTATCTCAATCCTTATCCTTATCTATAACATTCTAGAACATTACATTTTCATATCATTTAATATTGACGGTGTGGGAGAAATTATACACCAACACTCCCCCCTAATTTCTACCACGAATTCTCATTACATTCTCAGTCTCTTTCACCAATGCTGTGGCATCTAAAATTTTATAGATCTAGCGATTGAACCTAGGAAATCCCATGATGTTGTTGGGATGCTCTACCCATGAGCTCTGGCACACTTGGTTACCAGTCCATCGTTGGTTCAAGTGCTCAACACTTGTATTTTCATAGCACCTCCCATAGAGTCACACTGCAGGTGCTCGGGGATCCTAATAAAATCTTAACATCTATCACAAATGGTGACAAGATCTCCTCCTTTTCCTTTCGACGTGTGTCTCCTTGCAAACAACAGCTTCTCCCTTTTATCTTTGATGACTTTTCACTTGTGATCACTTAGCCCAACAAACACAATCCTTTCTTAAACAACAAGATCAACACTCCTAACAGTGCCAAAACACTCCTTCAGATTCATCTACCTTTCCAAGTTCCCACCATCGGCTTTGATACCACTTGTAGGAGGTGGTCAGAGGCAAGAAATAATAAACACAAATTGAGGCAAATAATATAAAAAACTTTAATTGTATTGCCTGAATAAAAAAGCTTACAACTGCCTCTATTTATAGAGGTCTTAGTACATTCTAGAACTTAGGTCGACATATTATATTTTATTATTTTACCTTATCTTATCTCAATCCTTATCCTTATCTATAACATTCTAGAACATTACATTTTCATATCATTTAATATTGACGATGTGGGAGAAATTATACGCCAACAAAATTGGTACCGTTGAGGTTTAGTTTTCCATGCATATACAAGCTCATGACTTGAAGAGTTAGGAAATTCTTTTGGAAAGTCGTTTAGATTAAAAATTGGTCAAACAAAACAAGCTCATTGAACGTATCTTTAAGAGATAGAGATTCGTATGTATAAAGGGAATGGTCTAAATTTTATAAAATCGCAATCTTAGTCAGAGGCATCGCTTCATATTCAATGGCGACAAATTAAATACGAGTAGTCGCATATGTTAGAAGGCCCGTATGAATTGATTGGATAAGGAGATTCAAAGTATTGAATACTACCATTAGATTTTGTGGCTTAAGGTTTATATGAAAGCTAACAATTCAAAATTGTTACTGCATTCCAAATTAAAGGCCTAAATCATAGGATTGTAAAGAAGTTGTCGTGAGTATTAAGGGATGTTGTGGAAATTGGCTATGGAAGTACCTTCAAATCTGCGTAAAGGCATGTGATAAGTTGAGCATGGAAATTCTGTAGCAGTTTAATATTCAACTCTGTTTTGGAATTGGTTTATTCTAGAATTATAGTGGTTTATTCTAATTAATCCAGAGGATTAATATTGTTATTTATATGTGAAGACCTCTTTGCAAGTTCTAGGTCAGGAATTACTTTGAATATAATATTCTGAAAATTTCGGGTATTCAATTTGAACTGTAAAATTCATTTTCAATTTGGTGAATGAATAATTCTTATTATCTCCAAATTTGGTTACTTCTGTATGAATTATTTGGACCTTTATCTTTTGATATGATATGAGTTATAATACCCAATGTTTACAAGAATAAACCGGAATATCTGATTAAGGCTAACTGTTTGATGAAATTGCTATCTTCATAAATTGGTGAAATCGAAAAAAATTACACTCAGAACAGGGTAGGCCATTACAATATCTTATCTCCATCTCTCTCTCCCTTCTCTCTTCCTCTCTTTTCTCTCTACCTTTAATTCCATATTTTTCTTGTGTTGTTGCTTTAATTTCTTGCAATCTCCATTTGGTTATATACAATTTAAGATCATTTTTACAATTGAATTCATATTTCCATATATAGTAGTTAAATTCATTTCTAACATTTTTCACAATCCACTTCACGAGAAAAGCAATCCAACAAGAGAGACAAAAGGATCTATATCAAGATGGGGAGTTCCAAATCTTGACAAATTTTCACCATAGAAAAAAAACGTGTGGCTTGGCCATTCAACATTGTTCAACCAACACAACTTCACCCATGATTTTGGAAATCTTTACAAGACAATTTTCGCTCCAAAATTCTAGTCGAAGGCCATAAAACATCACTCAAATATCTAGAAGTGGAGGCACATAAGAGAAACATAGGGAATGCTCCTCCCAAGGTTGAAGCAAAATCTCCATCTCTCTAAAAACTCAAACTAGGCTTTCAAAGCCCACTCTTTAACACAAAGGTGGGGAGAATGAATCAAAATATCCTTTCTAGAGTGAAAAAATAGAAACCATTGGACTACAAGACAATTATGACCAAGAAGAGTTGTTCACTCTAAACAACCATTTATTGGGGAGAAGCAATCAAAAAATCCTTCCTAGAGTGAAAATAGAAACCATTGGACTCCAAGACAACTATGCCCAAGAAGAGTTCTTCACTCCAAACAACATTTATTATAGCACTACCCTTTCCCAAAACAACTTTGCATCCAAAACCATAAACAAATCCACTAGAGCCACAACAAGATCTTGAGCAACCACCAACACCACCCATGATAAAACCTCCTTATCACCTAATGAAGCCTTTCACGATTTTCCATTCCAAAGTGTCACCACGTTTGCACCAAAAGCCATAAAGACCAAGCATGAAAGACTATTTGAACCCTCTAATGGGGCCTTGGACAATTTGAGTTCCTAATCATAACCATTTAAATGAGTCAAGGTTGTGTACTCAATCAAAGACAAGGACTAAGCCCTCTCTAACCAACAATATTCCTTAGCCCAAACAAAATCATGAGCAAGAAGGCAATCAAACTTCAATTGATTGCAAGGATTTCTCTACCTTGGTCCAACCATCTCTAAAATCCCCCATACTTGCACATCAATAGCCATCTACCCTAAGTTGTCTAGCCAATATCCACTTTAATATACGATTTGACATTTTTTTTAAGGCATGCTTGCTGAAATGAGTTGTGTATGAATCTAGTTCATTGCAAAGGGTTGCTAGCTTCCTAAACAAATTATTTATTTATACTAATGTTGATTTCTCCTTCTATACACTATATTTGACATGAAATAGCAATAACAGTTTTTTTCATATTTATATATATTTCAAAATTTGTTAAAAACTCAAATAATATTCAAGTGGTTGTCCCAATGTCATGTAAATGGAATGCTACCATGCAAATAGATAAATTTCAACTGGCCAAAATCAATAACGAAATGAATTGATTAAGAAACAAATGTTCAGGGAATTCAACCCAAAATAATAATGAGGCCATTGTTAAAGAGGCCACAAAAGTTAAAAGCCTAAAAATAAATCAACTAAAATAAGGAGTTAGTTGTTGATATACTATTACTTTTAACGTGGGCCAAAGTTGTCTCCGAAATCAATCTACCAACAACTATCTCAAGGAAATATCCAATTTGTGCTCCCTCATAACATAGTTTTTCAACCTTGCGTGGCTCTATATATGTTTCAATGGATATACAATTTGTGCTCCCTCATAACATAGTTTTTCAACCTTGCGTGGCTCTATATATGTTTCAATGGATATACTTCCATTAATGGAGTTTATTGTTAATGTTCTTTAACTAAATTGAAATGATGGATGGGATTTTACTTTAAACATGGGCCAAAGCTGTGTCCCAGATCCATCTACCAGCCACTATCTCAAGGAAATATCGAGTTTATGCTCCCTCATAAAATAATTTTTCAACCTTCCATGGCTTTATATATGTTTCAATGGATACATATTAATTAATGGACATACAATTCTAATTCTACATTTGAGGAAGTTACGCTTTTATAGATGAAATATTCATATAGGCTCTTAAAGCAGTGAACTATTGAGTTCTATATTGAATTTCAAACTTTTAAGTTCTGTAATGAATTTCACACTTCTCGGTTGCTTGCAGTCAAGTTTGTTGCACTATTTAGATGCAAGTTTTTTTTTTCTTTTTGTTCTATACCTCTCGGCCCATGGAAAGTCAGATGCCAAGAAGAGCTTTTAATTGATCAAATCAACTTGCAGATCAAGTTTTACCTAACGAGCTCAGAAGTTTACTTGATTTGAAACCTGTCAATTGTACAAAGCCCGTAAAACTGGATTAGTGAACTATAGCATTGTCAATCGTAAACCCATGAAATTGGCCCTCAAATCTAAGATATTCAGATGAATAAGAGAGACTTCACTATTTACATCGATTAGATTTGCCAGTTAACTTATTGTAGAACTCCCTCACATAGCACATTAACCCTTCTTATTCACCAGTTACTATTGCCAAATAATATTTTTACATACAAATTCTGTACTTCACACAAGTTTCAAATGTAGTAAACAAAATGCATTGTAATTCGTTTGATTCTATGACAACAATGGAGCACGCATCTCAATATCATCCACCACCTGTAGAAAGGCTAGTTTGACGTAATATGCAGTAAACATTATACAACTACAGTTGTTTCTAAAGATACAATGAAACATACATCTCAATATCGTCCACCGCCTGTACAAAGACTCATTTGATGCATCCACAAAAGACAATACAACCTTCATATACTTTACATTATGCTTTTCAAAAGACATTAAAAACCATTTTCATTGTCATATAACCATAAATCAATAAAATGGACCAACAAGCATGTTGAGCAAATTCAAAAAAATAATTACACAGTAGTTTGCAAGAAAATATTGCCACATTTTTGGAAAAGTACATAACAACGAACTTCAGTTATGCCATCGATCACTAATCAAGATTCTAGGTTAAAACAATGCTCTCAAATTAAAAACAACTGACCTTTTAAATATGCTCATTAACGAAGTCAACACAAATATGCTAAAATCCAAAAAAGGAGGTGGTCCCATCCCCGCAGGTAATTGCAGAGTCCACTTAGAAAAGGAGATCCTGCTTGGTTTTACCAAAATATGCCATGCTAATGCCCCAAATCATGATTGCTAATGCCATCATGTGTGAAATTTGGACATTTTGGTATTAAAAGATATGGAAGTGTCAATTTTCGAATTACTTATATAACCTACAAAGTTGATAAAACGAGATTTAAAACTGGAAATCAAATGAAGACATCCAGCCTTTCAAGTATTATCAAGAGAACAATTTTTATAATATTGTCAAATTATTATAAAAGCATTAATCTATGCTCCTTCTGAAGTTTTGGCAATGTCAACCTTCATGCAAACATATTCTACTTGTAACATTTTTTCCCATTATTGCAGACTTTACTGTTGTGTCTTTTCCGACACAATGAGCATATACGACATCCTGAAACTAGAGTGCTAGTTGTGTAATACTACCCTAGAACTCAATACACAATCCACTTGTGCGCACACTGCTCACAAGTATAAAGCTTATACAGAGAACGTCCAAAGAGAGACTACATTTTAGTCAGCTTGTATGATCGAAAAAAAAAAAATTAAACATGGAGTCCCACAATTTTATGTACAAGAACGTTTCTTTAAAACAGAATCTGTCGAATCATCTGCAGAATTGACCCCAAATTTCGATTTATATGATGCCTGTAAAGTTGAAGATAAAGAACAGAACTTTTCAGCATAAATAAAGTCGGTAAATCACCTATAATTATTATAAATTAAACATCAATAACTACAATGAAAACACCCAATTTGGTGCAATCAAACATAAAAGTAGCAATATGTACTGTACCATTGTTTATAATGTTTCGGTGAGAATATGATTAGGATTCCCTTCCTGGCTGTCAAGAGGCATGTATTGCGCCATGATGGCCCTGATTTCTGAGTCCACATATGACTGAAAAACAAGGAGGGAAAAAAAAAATTATATTATAACTTGTAATGCACTCATAAAAAGCAAGCATAAATCCTAAGTCTTTAAGATAAAACAAAGAAATCAATAAAATTCTCAACTATTGACTTACTCTGAATCTGTATTTATAATATATATAACCTCCAATAGCAACAACAGCCACCACGAACAGTACAAAGATTATACCACCCCCACCCGTCGTTTTTTGTCGAGACTTCTTACCTGGATCAAAAAAACATGACATGGAATAACACCTTTACTATGATATCAAATCATAAGGATACATAGAAAACAAGAATGGAAGGATGCATATTCATATTGCTTTTTTATTAAATAACAAATATATGGAAAAAGATGTATGTAAATGTATTAAATAACAAATTAAATTTGGCAAAAGGCAGATTGGAACCATCACAGTGGGTATAACCATCTCCCTTAAACTGAACACCTTCAACCAAAGGACACTCACAGACCCTTCCCCGAAAAGTATCCTGCAAAATGAAAGGTCATAGATATTCCCTAGCATGCAATTTAAATAGCAACAAAGCAATCTTACTAGAAGAAAAATTAAAACTCATATTGGCAAAATAAAATGTTCTATACCTTGCAGGCTGTTATATTTGCCTTTTTATCTTGCCAGCAACCACCATTATTTACCAAACATTCATTTGTCTCCATGTCTGGATTCAGAAAAATTATAGTTACTTTCAATATAGTCGCTAATTTGTAACCATCTGCCTCATTCATAAAATGTCTAGCCTATGCAATGAATATACAATTGTATTTTGCAGTAGTTTGTGTTAACCCAAACAGTTACTTCCAGACATTTAAAAATGCATAATCCTTCACTCACGAAATGTCTGAATCTACCCACATAAAATTGAATCTCACCATCATTCAGGCAAACTGCAGGTTCAGTGGTTTCCTTATAACCAGAACAAATTGCTTTCATGACGGCTCTTTTGTCCAGTTTTCCTGCAAAGAGAACATGTGAGTATGCCACACTTATACTCATGTATCCAAGAACAACAAAACATACTTAAAAATAGTATTCTCAACCTCTGTATTGGCTTTTGTTAATAACAAGAGTGGGTAATATTGTGACATCACCACGAGATCCATGTCCAACCTGAGGAATCCACAACCCAAGGACAGACACAGAAAAAGTTTAAACAAAAACTGATCAGCCAATTCTGACAAATATTCTATGAAGAATTCTCATTTGCAACTGAACAGAACCTGTCATAACAAATAGATTAACTTGTAAACTAACCTGTGCATCTTGCTCAGCTTTCAAAATATGGTTTTCAGTATCTGCATTTGGATCCCCCATGCATTCTTCTATCTTCTTCCTGTCCAGACCTGACAAAAAATATTTGATGATAATGAACTGGAACATCATCTAATCATATTCTTAATTATTTAATTTAATTTAAATAGCCAAGACTCAAAACAGACACATTAAAGGCCTTCAACTCATATAAATTTAAGGAAAACAGTAAAGGGGTACCTAGAGATTTGATGACACCGTCTGCACATTCTTTGTTATATTTTTTCTCCTTCATTGGACACCTGATATGGAAATCAGTAACATAGTCCCACCAAACCCAGGCTCTGTTATCCTCTATTGCAACATTAAAGACACACAGTTGTCTCAGATTTTCAGTCACCACATCTTTCCCATCATACCCCCGATTAAAGTCCTGTTCTGGATCAGGTGCACAGTATCTTCCATTATTAATGCATTGAGCTTTGCACTGCTTGCTCACAGTAAAGGCCGGAGGGCAGTACCAAGTGATATAGTGAGGAGTAAATTGTGTGTGTCCATTTTTCTCAAGAATTTGAGCAGCTCCTTTGAAATTCTTTAAAAACTCCATCTGCATATTACACTTCGAACCACATTCATCATTGCTATTTGTCCACAACTCATACTCCACACGTTCATCTGTGTGTGGAACAGACTCTCTCCAGTCCAATTTAATATTGACCATATCCCCCTTACTAACAGCTTTTTTCAGCTCGTCACCTAAGCCTTTCTCAATGAGGGCAGAGGGAATAGTGATATTCTCAAGATATTCAACAGCTGTCGTACCTTCATCAGGCGAATCCATAGTTATCAAAGGTTCTTCCTTGTCATCAGACACAAGCACAGCTGCTGCCCCAGCTTTCTGAGCATTCCAGGCCTTCAAAGCAAAAAAGCAATCTGCAATGGAAGGGCAGAAGGCTCGATTCAGATAAAAATAAAATTATAAATAGATCATTGAGTCTTAACCATCAAGACTAAACCAACTTAATAAACAAAAGATTTAGTATTTTACCGTTTAAAAGTAAACAAAGATAATAAAATCCAGTGTCACATAATCAAGCATGTCAAAAGGATTCAAGGTAAGGCTAAAAATACTTTCATGTGTTAAACAAATCTTCAAAGATAAAAAATACAGTATTTATGGAAATATAAATTTTCAAAATACTGGTAATTGAAATATAAAATCACCAAATCACAAAATTCAGAAGCTATTTTTTGGCCCATTCAGTATTTACACGGGTCTTTTCAGGGCATTTGAATTTTTTTTTAAATCTCTAAATCTTTTAGTGAACAAACTGACAAAAATGAAGAAGTTCTAGATCAACTCATATAATGGGAAGTGATTGATAGATTCACCAATTAGCAATCTCACAGTAAGTAAATCCCCTGTGGGAAATTTCTATATTAGCAAATATTATATCATAACTTCATTGTATACTTAAGTTACTTTTTTCACAATATAAGAAAGAATTATGTAAGACTTCTCCTGAAGCAGTGTCAACTGAGAGGACAATTCAAATTACTTCAAAGACCAAACATATAATGATATACACACTAGGTGTGCAAGTTCAGCAAATAGAAACAACATAACATAGGTAAAATTGGCATCCAAATTTATTCCTCAGCATCTCCTCTTTACAAGAACTTGTTTTGTGTTCCTATCAAAACAAGGTGCCTGAAACAGGACTTCAACAATTTCAGGTTTCCAAATACCAACAAAAAATGAATGAAAAATATAAGAATTCTGCAGTGCATACATATTTATATTATTTATTTTGAATATCAATAAACCAAGTGTGTATTTTCAATTACCCATATGGTTTGAATAAACTCTTCCAGATAACCTATGTTTGTATAAATCGTAAAATCAATAACTGAGAAAAACATGCAGTTAAATGTGGCCCAGCATTGACCTGTGCAGTTTGAACCATTCAGCCATACAAAACTGTTGACAAGGGTTTCCAGCTACTAAAATGTAGTTTTTTGATAAAACTGCCAAAAAACACAGTTTATTCAATAAAACACAAAATCCCGCAGTTATCTGCAGTTTGGCATTGGGTTCATGCTGATCTGAACCGTCCAGCAATGTAAAACTATTGACCACAGTTTTTCGTCAATAAAGCACAGCTTTTTGAAAACACTGCTATAACTGCAGTTTTTTCAACAAAACACCTTTGCAATCACTGCCAAAACTGCAGCTTTTTCAACAAAACACCCTTGCCCTCTTCAATATAAAATTTAAATCTACTTTTTTTCATTTATGCATCATTTTTCCAATTTGACACTACAAGAACAAAAAATTTCACTTTCAGAATGTTGGAATAAGTTTGTCATTGATGTCAAGGTTGAGCTGTGTGGTTATGTGCTTATGCTTGACCTGCTTGACCTACTTGACCTGAGTGGCTGTCTACTTGAGCTGCCTGGGTGTCTGTTTGAGCTACCTGGCTGTATGCTTCAGCTGGTTGCTTGTCTACATCAGCTTGTTGTTAGCCTACTTGTCAGCATGTTTGAAATGTCAGATTTGTCTAAGAGGCTTTGACTTCTTTATGAAGGAAAAATTAATTATTGAAGGACTGAATATCATCTGCAGCTAATATTGATTCTTTTCGAGACATTTTTTAACTCAGGTCATATTAAGGTTATGTGTTCATTCAATGGTTATCGATGCCTTCACTCCTTACAATGCAGGTCTTTGAACGTTGGCTACAGAATTGTCCAGCTGTTGAATTGTCTAACATAGCAGATATTTTCATTTGTGGCAGCTCATCTTTTCTGAATATATTATTTTTAAAGTATGTGGAGTATTTCTGTGGCACGGGTCAGAGATTTTTAAGGAGTGAATATCTTCAGAAGAGCCGTGCGTGTGAGTATGAAGTAAGCTGTTGTGAAGGTCGTGATTTTAAGGACAGAGGCGAAGTCATATTTTTGTGACAGCTAAAAGACATGAATTTTTATTTAGCGCCTCCCAAGCCAGCGACAGTTTTTATATTATCTTTGGCTTCAAAAATCTCGAGGCATATCGCATAGTGGAATTTTAAATGGAAATCATTTCCTAAATCGTGGTGATGAGTTTATTGTGACAGCTTCAGAAATTTTAAATGGAACATTTTTTTTATTGATGTCATCTGAAATCTTGTGTCTCTTTCAGCATCGGTTCTTTGCAGATATTCTGGAGCGGTTTTTTTTAAGTCATGGGCATTTATTTTTGGTGCGGGCTAATAGTGCAATATTCCAAAATGATAATAATTTCTGATCCTCTTATGTTGGTGGTGGCTTGAGTTACAGAGGATGGCTTCAGATTTTAATGTTTTGATTTCAGACATTTCTATTTTTGAATAAATTTTCTGATGACTCCTTCTGACGTGGTGGTTTTGGTGGAGACTTCATTTGTTATCGGCTTTTTGCCTGTCAGATTTGTTTCCAGGGGCGGCTCTTTGGCTTCATTAATTTGACGAGCTAAATGTAGCGATAAGCAATGGGAGGCTAAGTATTGGAGCTAATTTTTTAAAAGAAACAAATATGGAGGAGCTGCTGCAATATTACTTGTGTCGGGCTGAGAGTTAATAGATTAATGCTTTGATTCTTTTGGAGGTTTGAGATAATATAGTGATGCTTTGAAGATGTGATGAAGTTTTTCTTAGCTGCACAAAAAGACGAGCTGATTGATGTTATCGATATGGGTGGTAGAGGAGACATAGCGTATCTTTGAATCTTCAGATGCTTTCAGAAAATTGATGCTGCAGTATAGAAGTTTGGACTGTGTGGAATGAGCGATGGTTATAGCTAGGTAGAAAACGATTAAAATCACTTTCATCGGGTTGTGCTACTTATGAGACTTGGCGAATGTGCTTAGAGGTGGTTTTCTGAATATGCCGATGTCCTGTATGGGCAGTAAACAATGGAAACTTCGTGAATCATCTAAGTTTGTGATGATGCGTGAGAGAGAAGCTGTGTGAGTCTTTCCTTCATGAGTGCCAGTTTTCTACAGCAAGCTTTTGAGATATATACACAAAGTTTTGCAGAATGGATTTGAGACACTTGCTGAGTATATGCTTGAGGAGTTGAATGTATCGTTTGTTGCTGCAACTTCATGTTTTGGTTATTCGGTGATGGCTGTGTGTGAAGAGAATACTTCTGGTCAGTTGTCTTTATTGTGTTATGCAATTCTATTGAAGATATTTTTCTTTTCGGGTTAAGGGAGAGAATAATGGGAGTCTTTTGATGTGATATACTGTGAGAAGAGTTTAAATGAATACTGCAGATTCCTGGTGGTTTATGATGATGTTCCAGTTATCAGCCCTTTAGACAGAGTATGATGCTTACTGTTGTGATCTAAAGCTTTTGTTTCTGAATCTTTTGAAGATATGAGCAGAACAGGGGACGTGTTATTTTAGTTTTCTGATGCTGGATGATTTGTGATAAAAGTGTGAAGACCTGGATGAAGAAGGGTGTTTTCAGTCTGCGTGTGAGAGCAGTTTTGTACGTGATCTTTTGTTTTGGATAGTGTGAATGGTTGAAAGCCTCACAGTACATGTGAAGGCATAGCTTAAATCAGTGCTTTGCAGATTTGTATTCGAAGTGTGGAGTTGGTTCTTCAACCACTGAAATTGGTGCTTCGGTGTATTCGGAGTTGGTGCTTCGAAGGAGGGTTGGTGCTCTCGGTGGGTTGGTGCTCACTAAACATAGTCTGGAGTTGGTGCTTCAGTGTCTTTGGAGTTGGTGCTTCAAAGGAGAGTCGGTGCTCTCGGTGGGTCGGTGCTCACTATATGTAATCAGAGTTTGTGCCCTTTAGAGATAAATAATATTTTGCCATGGTTTTTGACCCGAAAGGGTTTTCCACGTAATCCTAGTGTTTATCTTGTTAATGGTGTTTGATGATGCTCTTAATGTTCTAATTTCTGATTTACTTCATTAATCTGATTTAAAGTTTTAAAAAGTTCTGAAATACTGATTCACCCCCCCACCCTCTCTTAGTATTTCCTATGTGCTCTTCACAGAACAAGGTGAACAAATAATCAATGACCAGAAAATTAGGTCACGCTTCTGGAATTGCTGGTTCTCAACCTTTCCATACTCCTTTCACTTATTCTCAAGCTACCATGTGAAAGAGGTAAGGCCCATGAGGGGCTTTTTATGTTTTAATTTAGCTTTACTGGGTTAGAGCTGGTGCTTAAACATATTTTTTACTTAACGGTACCTAAATGGTTGTCATTCCTATGCTAAACCTAATTTTAACCTTAAATTATTATTTTAGTTTATGGTTAGGGTTAGGCTTTTTTAGTAATTACAAACTAGAAATTTAAAAGTTGCACTTGCTAGATGCTAAACCTAACCCTAATCCAAAAAAAACACATTTAGGGCTGGGGATTGTTTTTCTGCTTTTATTATACCTAAAGGCTGCTTTGCTAAAATTTATTCAGATTAGTGTTAAGATTGTTAAGTTTTTACTAAACATTAAGGTAGCTATGCTTTTCTTTTTTAATATTTATTAAACCCCAACAGCTATGAATTTATTTATTGTTTCAGCTCATAATGCCACGTGAGCCTATTGCAAATCCATGTCCAATTCACATTGGCTAAAATGCTATTTTTTGCAGGAATGAAAACGGTAGAGGATTAACCCTTTCAAATGGAATTTAACAAAGTTGTCAGGGCATAGTGTGAAGGCTTGCAGAAGTTGTCCTGAGGATGTAACCCACCAAGCACTATTGTCTCTTGAGGCTTTGCATAAAGCAAGGTAAAAAACCAAAAGGAAAGTACTACAATAGAATCATCCAAAAGGTCATCTAGTGACACTGAAGTTGGCAAGGGACCTTTGGATGAGAAGAAAATTCCATGACAAATTCATGCCGACGCTTATGCTCTACCATCTTCTTCTGCCGAAAAATTTAATACTAGTGGGGGAATGTAATGCTTTTTTGCGACATGTACCACACCTAAAGTCCAACTATATTTGGAGAGCACAGGCTGGAGAAAAGAATATTTATGCTCAGGCTAAAAAGCTGACAGTCAATTTTGGGTATTACTTGAGCATCCCATTCAATGTTTGCATGAACTCTTATTAGCAAGCAATAATTTATGCCATTGCTATTGCAGAACCTAGTTTTCAAAGCCCCATCATATGAGAACCTTCGAGTTTCTATGCTAAAAGATGTAGTGCAGAACATTAGTGAGGTACTTGTTGAGCATCGCAAGGAATAAGCAAAGACAGGTTGCACTCTAATGTCAGATGGTGGACTTAGAGAAAAAATCACACAATGTTAACCTTCCTTGTGACATCCAAAGTTGCATGGTCTTCCTCAAATTCACAGATGCATCTAACAAAGACAAATTGGCCCACTTGTATTTTTACATTTGATGAGGTAGTGATAGAGGTTGGGCCAAAATATGTATACCAATTTATAACAAAAGTGAGGTAGCCATTAAATTTCTAATAGAAAAAGTACCTGTGTTGTTTTAAAGCTACACAAAACACATTGTCTTGATTTAACCTTAGAAGACATTGGCAAACTTCCATGAATTAAATCTACAATAGAAGGAAGATCATTCAATAAATTCATATATAATCACATTAGGGTGCTCAACATGATAAGATGCTTCACTAAGGTAAAGGAGCTCATTCAACCAGGTGTAGCGAGGTTTGCTACTCACTTCCTTGCATTGAATAATTTATTTGTCAAAAGACAAACTTGAAATGCATGTTCTTTTATCAGATGGGTTGAGTGTAGCTTTGCTAATCATATGGATGGTATCACCACCGCACACCTTGTTTTTTGATAAGTCAATTTGGATGAATGCACATAAGATTGTGCAAATTTCACAACTTTTGATCAGAGTGCTGAGATTGGTTGATGGGGAAAAACTTCTTGTGGGTCATTTTTATGATGACATGGTCCGAAATGCATAATGGTGAGAGCAGATATGCGCCAATAAGGGAGATTATTGATGCTAGATGGCATTGTCAAATGCATTTCAACCTTCATGCCGCTGGGTATTACTTAACTCATCATTCTTTTATGGTACATCATTCAAGGATACTGCAGAAGATTGAAACGCAGCTATTGCAAATGCCAATGTACAAGGGGACGAAGGGATTCTTCTCCAACATATGTGCAGTAGACTAAAAGAAGATATTAAAACTAGGTGTTAAATTCTAAATTGATAATTTGTAATCAGACTTCATATATAGCCTTTTTGCTTATTGAAAAATAGAAATAAATTATGTATATATTAATTATTACTAAATTTTGCCTTTGCAACTAATCCAATGTCAATGTAAAGGTGGGAATACTTTGGCAAAGAAACCAAATTGCTTCACTGGATAGCAATATGTATTCTAAGCAAGACATGGAGCTTTTCTGTTTGCAAGCAATCTTGGAATGTGTTTGAACACACACTCTAAGAATGCAACCACTTGAACCAACAACAGATGAATTATTTTTGTTCATCCACCACAACCTTAACCTACAGCTTAAAAAAAAATTGAGGTAGAAGCTTTAAAAATACTGCTAAAGTTTAATGAAGTTTAATGATAATCAGTAATATAGCTTCCCTACTTATCATTTTAAGTAGTTTAAGTTCAATCAATTCAAGTTTCTGGCATTCACTAGTAGGTCAAGATCTTATGTGCTTCTACTCTCAGGTAGCATTGAAGATGATCAAACAAATTCCCTTGACAAAATTGATTCTAAATTGGAATGGATCACAGCTGAAGAGGTGCCCTCGTTAGATGAAGATGATTTGACCATCTTGAATGATGACTTTCAATAACCTTGAACGCTGTTGTAGGAAGAACAGGGGTAAAGAAGCATCAGCTTCTGCTTCACATCCTATATTCTAGAAGACTAAAAAGCTAATTGTGTTTTCAACTTTTATTTTGTAGTTTAAGATTTAATTTGTAAGCTAAGTTATCGGGTTCTCCTCTGGAACCCCTGGTTCGGGTCCTGGTTCGCTCATAGTTTGGATCCTGGTTCAGTTCGCCTATGGGTTCGGCCAGGATCCTTCATTTTTGGGTCTGATTCGCCCAAGCACCCAAGAGAACCCAAGCAGAACCCAGATAGAACCCAGGCGAAGCAAGACAGAACCTGCATGCCTAGGCATCCAAAAAGTGTTTTTTTTGAGCATTTTTTTAATGTTTTATGGAGTTTGACTTTGACCCACGGCCAAGGGAACCCTAAAAGTGACTTCTAAAATTAATCACTCTAAACACCTTAACTACCTCATTCTTATTCATTTGTTTTGCAAACAAGCATTTTCATTCCAAGAGGCTGAGCTTTTATTTTTGCTTGTTGGATTGAAAGCGGACTGACACAACTTTCTTTTTTCAAAAATTGTTTTGCACACATCTGTAGAGAACCAGAGGAATACTACAAACTAAAACCCATTACATATTTATTCTCACTGACTTGGTGTACTCTCCAACATCTCCCTTCTCTCATGTGGAGAGTTAGAACTGCTTGGCCATGCCTTTGCATCATTAGGGAAGTTTTGCTCTTTTCGACAATGTCAAAAGCATGGCTGCATACAGATTAGACAAAAGACCTTTCCTTTTAGATTAGTAATTCATGGAAGATTCAAAAAGTATCCTTGATATTACAAAAAGATATGTGTTTATACACTTCAATTGTGCAGTCACCCTTTGGTTCTTTTAAAGAAAAATCTGCCTATGCCACTGTTACACTGCACATGCAAACCGGATTTTGTATTGTGGAGCTATATTAAGCTACCACTCTCAAGACCAATGTAACAATGATACAAAATAATATTTGAGACTGCAAGAAGACATCAAAATGGCTAGTGTACTAAACAAATTCTTATGATTTCTAAAGAATGCTAATAACTCTACTCAGTTGGCTTCTTTTTTCAAAATCATACAAATTGAACCCTAGTATCAATAGACTCTGTTTATCAAATTACCACAATTCAAGTTTCAACAATGAATATCTATCATGCATGTTTTAAATGACATTCAAGTTTATGGTGGTTTTCATGTTTATATGATGTTATATGTGTGTGTGTGTGTGTGTGTACATATATATATATATATATATATATATATATATATATATATATATACGAACCCAAAGTGAACCGAACCCACCCCCCAAAAAATCTAGCTGAACTGGCGAACCGAACCCCTAAACCCGAACCTGAACCAATACCGGAACCAGCAACTTAGTTTGCAAGAAGTACACCAAACTTTATCGAGAATTCAATGTGCATCAAGAATGTGAGAGTAATTGGCCACATCGAATCTTTACTTATGTCTTCTGTTTGAATTTTGTTTCTCTTTCTACACATTTTATTTCACATGAAATAACAATTGCAGTTTTTCCCATATTTTTATGAGTACTTCAGAATTCTTTAATTTTCCAGGTTTTTCCAATTCTAAACCTGAGTAATTGAATTACATTTACATTTACACTTTCAGATGGCAATGGCAATGTCGGGTAAATGGAATGCTACTAAGTACTAAGGTATAAATTCTCCAAGATACATTGAGAAACAAAATACACAATCAGTTTAACCAGAAGGATTTGGTCAAAGCCACAAAGTATTCAGTGTTGTTAATGCTGAATTAAAAGAAGAAGACAACTACATAGCATATATTCAAGAAATTGATTATCAGATCACTGATTGCTGGTTAAATAAAGTGAATGCCAACAAGCCACGTTCAAATCCTTGGGAAATGAAAGCACCATAAATGACAGAGAGAAGTCCAAGTTTCAAAATCACTTGGTCTAACTTAAGGGTATTGTCCGATAAAGAATACTGCAAGTTCAAAGTTGTATGTGCACAGAGAGCTTATAATCACTCCAGTGAACGGCACCGTGTGGTACATATGACTGTAAGCCAAATGAAGAACCAGGTTCAATTCCTTCGATGAACCCTATGGAAGCTCGTGTTAAATCAGCGAGAAAAGCACACAGCACACTCATCCCCTGCCTGAGTGATGGAGCCGCTGCTTCTGCTCCGTGGAATGAGGGACATATATTCTCAATTCACCAAACCAATAAAAAGAAAGTTTATAATGAAGAAACCACAAACATTTTCAAATTTTCAATATGAAAAAAAAAAAAAAAAATCCAGGTCTGCGGTTGATGTCAAACTCCGCAATCAACAAAAATTTGCCGGCATAGCACATAATAAGGGTCATTTCAAACTAGCATTTAGACAGGTAAAAACTACAAACAAAATAACTTCGTTAACACATATTACAATAGGGTTACTGATCTTAATAGCAAAGCAACTAAAGAATTGCAGAATCCGTGCAACATTAATTGGTACAAGCACTTCTCAATTATACAGTGAAAAAAAAAAACAGAGAAACTGGGTAGCCACAAGGCTGAAAACTTACCTCCACGGTCGACCAGAACAATAATAGGAAGTCCTCCAGGGAGGGACTTAAAGGCCGATGCATCAAATTCCTGGCAGGCCTTGTGATTCTCCTCACGATAAGCCACTGACCCGATCATTGTTCCGCCATACTGAGGAATACCAAAATTGCCTATAGCACTGTCATACGTGCCCTTAATAGAATCTGGCGAGGTTACCCCTAAATTGTTCTTCTCCACCACAAATTTCCCCATGGTCGGGGCTACAATCCAAGCCATTATTAACAACATCATCGCCAACAGCTCATAGCCGCTGCCGGCCCTTTTTCTCGCCATTGCCATCTTCGCCAGAGGAAACCCCTGTGGAAAACTTAGGATTTTTGTCTCCTACTTGTAATTTTCAGGCCTATCATTCAAACTTGCTAATTTGGCTATATAAGATCATTTAAACTTGGCTAGGCCGTATTACGTTTCGAGCCCTGGACCTTACCAGCTCAGAATTTATTATAAATGAGAATATCAAATTTTGAAAACCAAAAACAGCAGTTCTAAACGCCGATTGACTAAAACCCTGTATGCGCAGAAGGAAGGGAGGAATTTAACAACTAAAAACCCTCCACACAAAAAAGAGAAAAATTTCAACAGGGTTGAAATATTTATACTGCCGGCTTTGCCAATTCTGCACTGGGGCCGTCAATCTAAGTCAATGGATTGGCTTTCCTACGTCGGCGGACTTTCTACAAATTATTTCCAGATGGGTTTTGAGATTCGCCGTATTAAAGCAAAAATAGACGAACAAGGCATCAATTCGTTGGTTTATTACAAAGACCAAGATTCGTTAGCAAATAGCGAAGATTTCCATTAACGGAGCTCTACCCTAAATCCTTCTGGTTTGGGTTATTCAGGATGAGAGAAATGTTGGTTTGCTGAATGAGCTTATTATTATTACACATGACCACGCACAGGTGTCCTGTCAAGGATTTGAACGTTGTTCCCGAGGATTGCAATTGTCATAACCGAATAAAAGATCATTTTTATGTTTTTTAAACTCAACTAGGTAGATAACCCCAGGTTTCGCTTTCTTAATGAAAATCACTTTCTTGTGGAGAACGCAAAACTAAGAAACGTGATCGAAAGAACGTGAAATCCTAGATGCAATGCTCCGCCAGAAACAGAGTAGTAATTATCGGCGACATTGTCGTGATGGTAAAGTACTCTTTCCGTGCCGTTTTATCCAATTTTGGGTTCAACGTCATCAGATTGCCCTTACGCCTTCAGCATAGTGTAAGATATATATTTTTCTAAATAAGCTGGCAAATAATTTTATCATAATATTTTTAAGACTGTATATGGCGTGGGCGCGACACGCCCTCCATATCACGGGTTTGGGAGGACACTAGACCTCGTGACCTCTTGCTGCAATAGAATGTTTTAGCCAATCAAGCTAGGCTCTGCACCCCTTTATCATAATATATTTTATGAGTTGGGATTTTACTAAATTTATTATAGATTTTAAGAATTTGGATTGTTTATATATATTTTTTAAAAATTATATAAAGTATGTGGAGAGATTTAATGAATTCATGTGAAAGCTTTAAAATAATTAAAAAATATACATGCAATTTTTCCATAGACTAATTGTCAAATTTAAAAATATAAAATAATTAATAAAATTTGTTATTTATAGTAATATTTTATGGAAGGGTCATCATAAATATTTTGATGAATAATTTACTATATAATAATAAATTAATACTAGAAGAATAAATGTTATCTCAATTATTTTTTAAAATATTTAGTTTCTTTTCTTTTCTTTTTTAGTAAGTAGTCTTTTTTTTCATCTTTTCATAATGATTAAATATAAATGGTGGCATTATTGTTAATCCTTATAAAGATTTTATATGAGATATTGTCAGAAATGTCAATCATGTTCTTTCCATTGATCATATATCAATAGTGGCTTTTGGTAGTGTGAAACTTTGTGATTTGTATATTGTTAATGTCTAAGTTAGTCTCTATGGTATTTGGATTGTTGAACCCTTTGTGTTGATGTAATTGGAATAGTTTGTGGATTGTGATCTTCAAATGGTATTTCTATGTAACTATCAAACTAAACCATAATATATGTTGACGGTGTTGGTGGCACACTTCCAGGTTTGTCTACAATATTTTGAACATCTACTTGTATTCAAAGGTTTGAAGTTAGCATCACTTGTATGTTCTTGTTGATAAATAATTATATATCAAGTTCATCATTTGGACCTCCTTCAAGTGTATTAAAACTTCCCAATTTTGTTACTAGACTACATGCGACAAGATGTTTCAATAAGTATAATTTTTTTAATAATGATTATGAACATTATCATGTGTGGAGAACAAATTAATATTGTTGTCAAACTTTGCATTGCTTGTTGTATTCATGCTGGTATTGGTTCTTGTCATCAACAACTTCCAATCATCAATTATAGAGTTTGCATCTCTTAGATTTGTTAATAGTTGATGAAATCTTTGTTGGTCAATGTCTTTTCCATCTTGTTTGGATATTTATCTAATGTAATGACAATTTTGAATTCTTTCCATAGTAACTTTGTATGTTTGTTGGTATTGTATGTTGGTTTATCATTTATAGGAGGCAATTGATTTGAATCTTCGACGAAAATCATAGATATGTCTGATAATAATTGACAAGTATTGTATTCATTAGTATGTAATATAAATATACAAATGTAAAGCATATGAATTACATGTATTATAATATATGTTTTTAGTTTAATAAATTAGAATCATACATGTAGCTCCAAAGTTTAGATTAGCACTTTGTGGGAATGTTTAATGGAGTCGAGAATATGTGTTCTCCAACAACTTCTCTCCAATAAAATTTATTTCATCAATCAATATGTACTTAACGAGTGTCATTTCTTCTTGGAAACTTGTTAGTCTTGTTCCTTCTAGTTCAATGAAATCTTTTACTGGGATTTTCAACTTCAAATGAATTTTCAACACTCCTATGTTGAATGTCACTACTCTAATTGGTGCAAGTATTAGAAGGGGAGAATGACTTGACCTTATTGCATTTTGAAGAGCTTCGTTGATGGCACCAATTACATATGATCACTTTCTTGTGTTTTTTGTTCCTTGAATTATCATGTATAGTGTGCATTGCATTTTGATTCATATGGTAATGTGGCATAATTATGGTGATTTTTTTTTGTTGTTTATAACTAAGGCTTTCATAGTTGATATATTGTGGTATATCATCATGAATGAGATATTCATTATCTCTAATATTGTTAATTAAATTTATTTCTCGAGTTGTGTGCTCTTCACCTTGATATTCATTTGAGCAAGTTGTTTGTCTATCAATATCTCTTCTTCTCAACATGTTTATTTCATAAATTTACATAATTTGACCATGTTGTAGTCTAGATATGATTTCTCACTTATGTTCTATAGTACTTTCTTAAAAAGGTTCATTGTATTCAATATCAAAATCATTGATATTTTTAGTGTTTGTTTATAGTTGTTATTCATTTGACATGTCAAGGATTGTAATTAAATGATGCTCACCTTGATATTGTGGAGTCGATGTTATGACCAATGTCTCTTTCTATGTCATGGAATGGTTGGCATAGTAATACCTCTAATAAACAGAAATCAATTAATTTTTTTGACTCATGTGGAGGAATAGACACAAACCTAAGAAATACTCTCACAATAGCTACTCTTCCCCTTGGCTCCCATTTGTTATCTCTTTTTTTCTAGAATTGTATATCCATGATCTAGTTGCATCAATGAGTGTGATAACTTCCATAGAGAAAGGTATTCTTTTATATCTATCAATAAAAAAAATTATGTTTTTCATTGTTATCTTCATTGCTTATAGCTACAAGTTTGAATATCTCATGTGATACATGTATATTCATAAATATTTTACTACTCTCTACCAATGGAAGTTCTAGTAGCATGTGACAAGTTTCTTGAACTCCAATGTCTCTTTCTATAATTGTTTCAATTAAAATCATCATATATGCTCTTGCAACTAAATCATCTAGGTTTTTTATGTTTGCAAGGCACATAAGCATTTGATGGTATGTTTTTGAACCTCTTTTTACTTTTGTTGCATACTTTGCAATATTTGGTTATAATATGTTTCAAAAGAACAAATTTCCAATATATATTTTATCTCCATAATTGTAGGATGTAGTGATTATGTGAATTCACTTTGTCGTCATTTCATGCTAGCTCAAATTTATTTTCCCCATTTTTTATAGCTTCATATAATTTTGATCCTTCCAAATTTAATGGTCATAGAGCATTATACTTATAATTTATATGAGTGAAATATGCATTTTATTACTTTGGTGTTGTGATATACTTAATTTATATATGAATATTTTTCTTTATTAATGTACTTACCTGCAAACCATTCTTCCTAGTTTTTTTCTTAGGAATGCACCCTCCCTACACATTGTATGTGTTTGTACAATTTTTCAAGATCTCTACATAGTCTTGGTCAATATCTATCTCAGCTAATTATCTTGTGTTTTTAAGACATGGAGGTTGAGAAATTTTTTGGAATGCCTACTTGGAGATATGAATGTATTAATTTCTTATATCATAAGTAGTGTAAAGTTCAATTAAATTAAATATATATTTACAACTAATAAAAAATACATATATGTTTCACTAGTGGGGATCTTCTCTTCGATTTTATGCATGGACAGTACAGAGGAAATATCTTTTGACACTCTTTTTGTGTTCTTGATTTAATCAATCAATATTGTTCATATTTGGTGCTCCGTGTATCCATATGAATCCATGTACATGTGATGATCCCCTATGTTGCCACTCATATTTACACTAGTAGTATTTAACATTCAAACCTTCTTCTAGTATTTTTTTTAGAAAATTGAATGTTGTAACTACATATATTGTGCGACTATATGAAGATAGTCAATAAATTTATTTATTTTCCATAGTTATGCTTCTCATGGAGTAGTAGGAGGTGTTTCTAGCATCAATGCACACAAAATCTAGATAGTACAAATTAGTTGCACTCAATGTAAAGAATATTATAGGAATATGTATTTGATGAAGCGGATCAAAAAAAAATTTCAAAAATTTCTAACATGATCCCAGGATAAACAGAAAGATGATCCTTGTAACAAATAAGATGCTTGACAAATTCATGAAGATGTACTCACTTGATTATTGGTTCTAACAATCACATATACCATTAGAAAACAGTGTTTGAAATGTCATACCAAGTAATCCTAATGTAACATGTTTGTTGATAGGAGATACACTAATTGTGGGCCAATCAATCAATGTTGGTAGATCTTCATCTAGGTTATTGACCCATACATGGATCAATTTCATTTGGGTGGTCTAGAATCCATTAATGTTGTGTGATCAATTATATTAGCTTCATCTATCTCTATTATTGGATCAATAAATACAATTTGATTTTTAAATAAAAATCAAATTCCATATGCATTGTTTTCAATCAATTGAAAATATTTTGATCACAATTTCTTGATACATCATTCAAAGTATTTCAATCAATTTTAACATCAAATTAGAACTTGTCATGGTCAATTTTGTATTGTAGTTCTTTATACACATGGTCTTTGTTCACTATAAAGTTGTAATATTTGTCATGTTGATCTTTTTGTGAACAATAATTATTGGTAAATCTTTGATTGGGTGTCCTTTATATTTAAATTGACCACTGGTTGCATGTGTAACTTACAAAATTAGGCTTACACATGCAATCAACATGTTTTCTACTTGTGTCAATTTGGCAAGTTATTTTGGTTGTAGTCCAAGATTCATATTATTTGAAGTTGAGAATTTTTTAGTTCCTCTCTCATGTCAACATCTACTACATGCAAGACATTTTAAAGTGTGATATAATTTGATACTAAGGTAACATTCTTGGTAAATATAACACATTTTTGGCAAAATAAAGTTTTCTAATTGATGTTGAAACACCATTTGAATATGCCTTAAATCATTTTGAAGCAATCCATTTGGATTTAGTGAGTTTTATATATTACTTTCCAAACCTCTATGTTTTTCAACTTGAGTTGCATGTGGTGGAGTTTCTAGTGCATACTCCATTGATGTTGAATGTTCATTTTTAACATTAATTTAAATATATGCATGAGATTGAGAGTGGTGCCTCTCATTTGATTGGGGATCAAGTTGTTGTGTATCTTCTTTTTTAGAATGATGATGTTGTTGAGAATTTATTTGATGACTACTTATGATTTTATTTGCTTCCTCTTTATTTTGAACTCCCAATTCTTGTATTGTTACTTCTACACTTCCTCTAGCATTTTTATCTCTCAAATTGATTATGTCCTTTATTCTTCCCTTTCAACATATGTAATTTTTTTCTCATTGTCATATTTGATATTCTCTTTCATATTTCCTTTGATATTGTCTCCTTTGCTCCTCAAATTCAAAATTCAACCTCTATCATGGTATATCTAGAGAATAAATGATATTTATGGAAATGTAATATATCACATTTGTTTGAAGAGTTTGTTAATGTTAAAATACTATTTTAATAGCATGCTTCATGTATTATTTAGCTTTTAACAATTGGTTTTGCATGTCATGCCTTCCTCATTAAGGCATCCCATTCTGTAAAGTTTACATTCTTCAAATTCTAGTCTTTTGTCCTGTAATTCACAACCTCCACAATAGTAGCCTCCAGCTTATTCAACAACAAGGAGACAAGTGGGTGAGTGCAAGATCATGGGGGTCCAAAAAGTAGTGATATGAAAAAAAGTGGTTGACGATTTTTTTTTATTCAAATTTGATGAAACGAAAAGGGTTTATTGAGAAAATTGTCAACTTTCCAAAATATAAGATATGCCTTATTTGGAATTAAATAGATAATTATTATTGATTTTATACATACATTCTAACTAAATTGGTATTTCCCTCCCTAATAAATACCACCCAATCCTTACTTGCAGCTTCATAAACTTTTTCTAACTCATTGGATAATCTTAGCGTTCTCACGTTATTCCACTGTCATTGCATGCAACCATTAATAGAAGAGACTTGAAGGTAATCCCTCACATGATAGCCCCAAAATTGCTTTGTGATTGCCTCCACTTGATCCAGCTCCATTCTCCTCACCAAACATGGATAGACACCCCAAGAGTCTTCTGAAAAAGGGGCAGACCTTCCATCCTTTATGTCCCAAGATAGGTAATCCACTACAAGATCACAATAGCTTATGAGAAAATTCCAAATTCTTGATCCTGACGAGATTGACCTTGATGTGAAAATGTGTGTTTCCCCTTCATCCAAATACTTTACTTTCCTGATCTTGGCCCATTTTAGGTTCTAATTTGCATACATCTTCCACACTAGTTTTGCACCTAAAGCTTTATTTTGCATGAGTAAGTTCTTCAGCCCCAAACCATCAACACCTTTTGATTTGTAAATTTTGTCCCTGCTAATGAGAGGGTATTTATTCTGCTCTGAATTCCCTTGCCAAAAAAACTATCATTTTTTAATTTATGTTTTGGGTTTGCTCCAATTGGAAAAGGAAAGCATGACATCATATATATTGGAAGAGTAACTACCACAACCTTTAGCATTGTTATCCTATCAGCCCAGGAAAGTCATCTACCTTTCCACAAGGCCATCTTACTCTCCACCTTATCCACCAACGCATCCTAGAGCTTTCCCGACTACTACCTGAAACAGAGAAAAAGAGGTTCAACAAAATGAATTAACAAGATGATGAACCTAATTTCACTAGTGTTCCACTCAATTATGAGGGCTATAATGTGTAATTGGCAATCATAAATAAAACCTAACCAATATAGTAATCAAAAGGAAAGTTTTAAGAGGGTCAAATGTTGTGTACCTATTGCAAAAAGTGCTTCTTTGAGCCTCACTAAGGACACATTCACCCAATTGTGAATGGGTCCTATCTAGGGTTCTAGAAAAATACTTTATGGGTTCTATTCTTCAATTTTTGTACTCCTAGATCCTAGTCGGAGACTGTCAAAAACCCAAAAAATAAATTTTGTAGCTCAGTTTCTGTGATCTTGCAAGAAAGGTGACAACCTTGACAACTTTGCAACTTTGAAAACTTTTTCTCTCCAATTGTTCTTCAACCTAAAACCTGCAATCACACATCAAATAGGAGAAAAATGTTGTTTGTTAGGGAATGGGGGTTTTCCTTAGTCAAACTCCATTTTGGTAATTAAACCTTGAAATAAAATAATGCATAAAGGAATGATGAATGAACAATAATATGTAACAACTCACCAAACCTTGTTGATACCTTGGATTGCAAATCTAAAACTTAGCATGAAATGGCCTCAATGAGTGTAGATCTGGATCATGAACTTGACATAAGATAATGTCTTTAAACACTTGAACTTGATCACCAATGCTACATCATCACATTAGCTCAACAACATGCATGACTTGACATGTTGATTGATATCATGATTGCTGCAATAAACTTCAATAAATCTTCCCTTGAATGTCTTCTTGAATGCTCTATGATGCTCTCATGAGAGTACTCTTATGATAACTTCAATTTTCTAGGTGAAACTAAGTGAAATAACCTTGTATTTATACTTATCTTACTCTTAATTCTTGAAATTCAAATAACACAAGCCGACATCAAATCTAGGATTTCAAATCATTAAAATATCGCCAAAAACATATCCCAAGGGGGGTTCCTAGGGTTAAGTGAGGACCCCTTTGCCATGTCTAGCACACTTAACTAGGACAAACTTTGGGGGATGTTAAATGTTATGTGAAATTAGGGTCCTAGGACCTAGTGAGGACCTATTCTTCATGTGGTGAATGGGTCCTAGGTCACTAACCTAGGACACACACCTTGTAAAATTAAGTGTTGTGTAATATCATTTAAGAATGTCAGATTTTATCCCTCAAAATCTATAATTAATTAGTCTTAGATTTGAATTAAAGGGGCCAATTAAGCTGAAATTAACCTCAATTAATTAATAAAGCCCTAGATTAGTGTGAAAGTGTAAAGATACGCTTTACAACACCCTAAATAAGGCACCATTAAGTCTATTTTATTAAGAAGGGTCCTATACTTAATGTGAATGCGTAAAACACATTACAACACTAAATCACTTGGCATAATTAAGCTCATTTTAATATTAATTATTCCCAATTTAAGTGTGAAAAGGGGATTTTTTTTCTACACTACATTTATCCCCCACCTTAGTGAGAGTATGACCCCATGTCAAACTCACACTAAAGTAGACATTCAAGACACTTATATATACAACAATGACAAAGATATACAATAATACAACATCAAAGACCAAGACGGAAGAAAAAAGGAGGTGGATCAAACCTTGGCTATCCAACGTGATGTGGAACATGTCTCAGTTGTTTGTCCAAAGAACGTTCACAAGTAGAACTACATGTCAACTATGCAAACAACGCACGCGCTCACTCTGGGGTAGTGGAACCTCAGGTTGTCCACTAGGTGAGTATCCGAAAAGGGTGGAAAATGAGAGAATCATATTAGGCTCCCTTACCATTTCAAAGTTATCCTCCTAAGAACTTCAATAAGGCACCACAATGCTAGGAAAGGATCCAAAGGCAAACAAGGTGTGTTATGCTAGGTGGCCTTTATGAGGGTTGTGTTCAAGCTTCATAAGGTCAGTAAGTTGTGTTATGCCAAACACTCATGAAAATTATGTCTAGGTTTATGTTCAAAGGGATTTCACTTCCTTCATGTAAGGTCTTCTTCTTAGGGATCATCATGCCTAATATCTTCAAGAGAGGACAAGTCAAGAGTAAAATTTTCACAACTTAAGGAATGTAGTATGTCATATCAAGCCACTAAGAGGAAAGTCGTATGCTAAGAAATATCACACTCTTGGAGGGCATCAAACCCAATGACACCACCAAGAAAAGGACGCATCACAAGAAAAAGAAAATCACACCATGAAACATGCAAAATGTTGAAAGATATTATCGATGTATGCCCCCATTTTAAAGCACTTTCTAGCTAACACCATTGTTGTGAGAAATCACTTTAAAGTAGTCAATGTATAGTCCTAAGACATGAGAGCTTTCCTCAGAAAACCCTATGCCAAGTCATATGTTTTTGAAATAAAGTTACACCATGAATAAGGGGTTTCCCTCAAAATGCAATGCTAAACATAACTCAGTACATCACAGGCGAGCTAACTTAAGGCATGTCGTCCACATCCCAAGCTTGTTCTTATATATACATGAAAAGTGGTCAACTAACCAAAAGGGACAATCAAAAAGTACCATACGAGGACAAGGTTACCTAACCCCTTGCCCCCACTTAGTGCAAGACAAGAATGAGCCGAGATGATTGATGATATGTCACTCCTTGCAAAAAGGAAATGATTTTCCATAAATTTCAAATATGCAATAGTGAGTATGCTATGATCCTACAACTATTACATGGCAAGGAACAACATTTATTGTTATTGATTATAATGAGTGGAAAAAGTATCGACTTGATGTATATCAAATGAGATATTCCCACATGTAGTATCTATCAATTCAAGATGCACCAAAGTTAAAGTTGTCTTAGAAGAATCCTTTGTAAGAGTATTGATATTGAGTGAAGGCTTTTTTTATGCTTTTATTTCTTTTGAAGGATAATAACCAAGACCACTAGTTGTTTCTTGCATGTTAGGCTCTATAGGGACATGGATACCTTGTTCTCTAGCACCACATCCTTTTCCACTATACCCAAGTTGTTTCATAAGTTCATAACCTCTTCCATAAAGCTTTTTCATTTCTTTTGGATTCGGTGGTTGTTCATAATCAACTTCATCAAATTTTGTTGTCTATGTTGTCTTTTCTTCTAAAGTGGTTGAAGTGGATGCTTTCAAGTTTTGTGTTGACATTGCCACTTTTTATTTTCCATTTTCAGACTCTTTTGTTGTGATCTTGTATTCTCCCATGAATGTAGGTGTGAAATCTAAGAATGCCAAGTATCTTCTAACAACTTAGCGACTTCATTAATGTTATTCTTGTGTTCTTCTTCCTTTGTGAATTCCACTTTTGCAGTTGATTTTCATGCTTTCAAAGGATCTTGTCCTTCTTTCTTAGCAATCAAACAACTTTCAGGTTGTTTTCCTATGTTATCAAACCCACGAATAGATAAAGAATCGAGGACAATGGCACTCTTATCCATATGAATCTTCTCCAAAAGTCTCACACTATACACATTAAGGGTTGAGCCACTGTCAACAAGAGTTCTCTTTATCCCAATTTGATTAACATAAGCTATTATCATAAAAGCTTCATTTTGTTTTTGCTCTTCTAACAAAGGTAACTCATCTGGATAGAAATTAATGTCTAATTTGGTCGAAGTTGTAGCGTGAATTTGGGCTACCACATCATTTGGTTGCACATTAGGAGGGGTAGGAACTTGTTCTAAAGCACTTTGAAGCATGTTATGATAACTAGTTAAGGCTTGAATAAGGTCACAAAAGTATATCTTAGCAAAAGTATTCTTAAGTTGTTCAACAAGATCATACTCCTTTCCACTATGTGAGGGAAAACGGGGAGCACTAGGCAAGATAGGTTGAGGCAATGGGAGGGATGTTGGAGTTGTTTATCTTGGTTGTGGGTTATTCATAGTGTTATATGTATGAGCAACGATATTGTAACTCAGTTGCTATGAAACATTATCATTAACAAGTTGCCTTTTAGGTGGTTCTAAGATAAGCAAGGGTTTATTTTGAACTTGTGGTGTTGTGAGGGTGGGTAGATGGTAAGAAGTGGCTCAGGAGACCACTTCAAGGGTTATCTAATGTGCATAACCTCAAAAGGCTTGTCCTTATTTTCATGATCCCTTAGTGAAGGGGAGTCTAATGTCACTTCATCATCTTCATCTAAGGAAGCCTCATTATTATTATTGTCATTTTCTTCCACCATGATATCTTCCCTAGTAGGAGAGTTTTTAGGAGAGAAACAAACTAGATGTTTATGATATTCAATGGTCGGTTCTTCTAAAATGACTTCATCACAAGTAAGGGAGTTATCAATGGTTGGATTTTCTTGCTTATCAATGCTAGCATTATCTTGTTAAATAATGTTTTCCCTAGGGGAAGAGAGACAAATAGGATTTTCATGATTCTCATCGATTAGATCTTCTAACACCAAGATATCTTCTTCACTAATAGGAGAAGGCCAAAATTGATTGTTATGATTTCCATGATTTCAACATTTTTATCTAAGGTCTTATTCTCTTGTGCCATAATATCTACCATAGTATGAGGGCTTTTAGGAGAGGAGCAAACAATAGGTTCATCATATTCCATGGTTAGATTTTGTAAAGTAGCTTCATCACAAATAGAGGAGGCATCAAGAGAAGAACCACTATGAGTTTCATGCTTACCAATGATTACAATTTTTTGTTCAAATAGATCTTTCCAAATGGTAGGAGCATTAGGGAAGGGAGGAACAAGATTATCATGACTCTCAATAAGTGTATCTTCTAACACCAAACTATCTTCTTTGCATCCAGCAGATATATTAGGGGAAGAACAAATTTGATTTTCATGGTTATATACAATTACATCCCTATGTCCTATAATGTCTTCCCAAGTAGGAGAGGTAGGATTGTCATAGCTCTCAATTAGTGGATCTCTTAACATCGACATATTCTCCTCACAAATGTTTTTTCATGATTGTTCATGATTGTATCCTCTTTCACTAAAGAATTCTCACAAGTAGGGGAGGTGTTGGGAGATGAATGAAGACTAGGTAAAGTAATGTTAAGGAATGTTTCAATGATCTCATTTTCTTATTTCATAATATCTTCCCAAGGGAGAGGAGGAGAGGGACAAACAAGACTTTCATGATTCTCAATGATTGTATATGCTTTCATTGAGATACCTTCGTCACAAATAAGAGAGGTATTGGGAGAAGAAAAACTATGACTATCATGATTGTCTATGCTTACATCCTCTTTCACTTACATCCTCTTTCACTAAAACATTATCATGAATAGGAGAGATATTAGGGGATGATGAGCAATGTGGCAACATGGAATATGTCAACAAGCTCAATCTCTTTCACTAAGATATTCTCATGACTAACATGCTTGCTAATGCATTTTTTCTTTGCAAACTTGGAAAAGAAAGATACTAACATGTGAAAAGTAATCTATCCAACTTATGCAATGCTTCAAGATGTAAACAATTGTCCTACAAATCTGAAGATTTTTAATACTGATATGAATTTTTGAAATGCTTTAAAAATTACCACACTAGATGGATGATTTGGCCTAGATACATAAAATAGAAATTCCTAAAACTTTCCAAACTAATACAATAGATTACCAAAAAGCCTAGGAAGTGCAGAAAACCACAAAAAAGCTAAAAAAAATTGGTTTTTATAGGCCTCCAAGGACTCATTTTCCCAGTGGCGAATGGGTCCTAGTATGCTTTTTCGGGAAAATCTAAATTTGATATTGAAGCTTATGAACTGTGAAAACTTACTGCCTATGTAACCCTAACAAGGACTCATTTGCCCTATGGCGAATGGGTCTTGGTAAAAGATTTTTTAAAATTAAAAAGTGTAATTTCAAGGTGATTAGATGTATTCTTTGTTTCAGGTTTCAAACTATAACTTCTATAGCAGAATTTTCCAGAACTTGATGTTGAAATGCAAGTGCAATGAAGGACAAATGATGAACTATATGACACTTAAATTGAACTGCAATTTTGATCCAATTTTTGAATATGAATGATAAAAAGTACACTAATATGCAAAATCAGCCTAATATTATGCAATTTTTGTTGAATTTTTAGATTTAAAATGAATGCAAAATGCAAGTTTACACCTAAAATATAATGCAAACTAATGCAATTTTGACAACCCTCGATGAAATGCAAATTAATGCAATGAAATGTAAACTAATGCAAATCCTAGATCTAGGGTTTTAATGGACTCCAATTTTCAAAATTTTGATGTACAAGGTTGGGTTCACCATAATGAAACATAGAAAAAGAGGTTCACCAAAATGAATTAACAAAATGATGAACCTAATTTCATGAGTGTTTCACTCAATTATGAGGGCTATAATGTGTAATTGACAATCAAAAATCAAACCTAGCCAATATAGTAATCAAAAGGTAGGTTTTAAGAGGGTAAAATATTGTGTATCTATTGCAAAAAGTGATTTTTTGGGCCTCACTGAGGACTCATTCGCCCAGTGGCGAATGGGTCCTGGCTAGGATTCTAGAAAAACACTCTATGGGTTTTGTTCTTTAATGTCTGCACTCCCAAATCCTAGTTAGAGACTATTGGAAACCCAGAAAAAAAAAATTGTAGGTTAGTTTTTGTGATCTTGCAAGAAAGGTGACAACTTTGATAACTTTTGCTCTCCAATTGATCTTCAAACTAAAACCTGCAATCACACATCAAAGAGGAGAAAAATGTTGTTTGTTAGGGAATGGGGGTTTGCTTTGGTCAAACCCCATTTTAGTCATTAAACCTTGAAATAAAACAATGCATAAAGGATTGATGAATGAACAACAGTATGTAACAACTCACCAAACCTTGTTGATACCTTGGATTGTAAATTTGAAACTTAGCATGAAATGGCCTCAGTGAGTGTAGATTTTGATCATGAACTTGACATAAGATAATGGCTTTGAACACTTGAACTTGATCACCAATGCTACATCATCACATTAGCTCAACAACATGCATGAATTTGACATGATGATCGATATCATGATTGTTGCAATAAACTTCAATAAATCTGCCATTGAATGCTCTATAATGTTCTTGTGAAAATACTCTTGAGATAACTTGAATTTTCTAGTGAAACTAAGTGAAATAACCTTGTATTTATACTTATCTTACTCTTAATTCTTGAAATTCAAATAACACAAGCCGACATCAAATCTAGGATTTCAAATCATTAAAATACCGCCAAAAATATATTCCAACGGGGGGTCCTAGGGTTAAGTGAGGACCCATCCGCCATGTGGCAAATGGGTCCTAGCACACTTAACTAGGACACACTTCGAGGAATGTTAAATGTTATGTAAAATCAAGGTCCTAGGACCTAGTGAGGACCCATTTGCTAGGTGGCAAATGGGTCCTAGGTCACTAACCTAAGACACACACCTTGTAAAATTAAGTGTTGTGTAATATCATTTAAAAATGTTGGGTTTTATCCCTTGGAATCTACAATGAATTAGGCTTAAAGGGGCCAATTAAGCTCAAATTAACCTTAATTAATTAATGAAGCCCTCGATTAGTGTGAAAGTGTAAAGATACACTTTACAACACCCTAAATAAGGCACCATTAAGTCCATTTTATTAAGAAATTCCTAAACTTAATGTGAATGTGTAAAACACATTACAACACTAAATCAAGGCATAATTTAGCTCATTTTAATATTAATTATTTCCAAATTAAGTGTGAAAAAGGGATACTTTTTTTTACTACACTACCTTGCATGTTACACCTTGTGTATTATTACCTATTTACTATTACCTTGTTTGGTAAATTGCTTCAATAAATGTGAATGTGTTTTATTTATGAATTCCAATGGAAATATGTTGAATGCATGTTTGATTCAATTAAATGTTTTATGATTTAGTATATGAAATATATAATGTGAATATGACATGTATGAGAGGTATATGAATGCATTGATTTGGCTAACTACTGCTATGGTGAACTAAGTTGAATGCAGGAACAAGTTCAAGCCTCTAGAAGAGAGGGAAAGTATCACTTAGGAAAAGAACTTGGTCTAGTAACCTCTAATTCCTGGTCTTACTGAGCATTCACACACTCATGCCCTAGTTGGTCTTAGTTGAGTCAAGCTAGTTGGGTAGATGGTAAGTGATCTTCAGTCTAGTTGTGTGTGTTTATATTAAATTATGATCTTGTTTATGAATGTTTAGAATGAGGTATGTGATGAGTCTTGATGATAAGTGGAAATCCTTCCTTGTGTGTTTATTGTTATGTCGATGAGTTATATGCATAAAATGTATATATATATACACATATACATATATGTGTGTATATATGTATGTATATATATATATCTATATATATATCTATATATATATGTTTATGTAAATATGTATATATACATATATATATATACATATATATATGTATACATATATATACATATATATATATGTATATATGTATATAGATACATGTATATATATATCTCTATATATATGTATGTATATATGTATATATATATGTGTGTGTGTGTATATATATATATGTATATATGTATATATATGTGTATATATGTATATTATATATGTAGGTATGTATATATATATATATGTATGTATGTATATATATGTACATATTCACTCATATGTATGAGTTTACCATAGACATGTGTGTGTGTGTGTGTATATATACATATATATACTCATGTACATATTCACTCATATGTATGAGTTTACCATAGACATATATATATGTATGTATGTATGTATGTATGTCTATGTATGTATGTATATGTATCTATGTATCTATGTATGTATGCATATACATATGTATATATCTATATATATATGTGTGTGTGTGTGTGTATGTATGTATGTATGTATGTATGTATGTATGTATGTATGTATGTATGTATATATATGTATGTATGTATGTATAAATGTCTATGGTAAACTCATACATATGAGTAAATACGTACATGAGTATACATAGGTAGACGTACCAACGCATGATCATGGACAGATTGCCCACATGCATGAGAATACCAATTGGACTAAGGTGATATATATATACACATTCTTCTTATATATGTCAATTGATGGAATTGTACGTATGAGTGGTTTTATAAAGATATTGAAATAATATTACATATATATATATGTGGTATATATATTAATATATGTGTTAATTAATATAGTAACATAAATATCAATATATATATTTATATATAATTGTATATATATATATATATATATACATGTATGTATATATATATATACATGTATGTATATATGCATGTATATATATATATAGACATATATATATACATGTATGTATATATGCATGTATATATATATATAGACATATATATATACATGTATATACATGTACATATATATATACACATGTATACATGTACATGTGTATATATATATACATATATATATACATGTACGTGTATATATATACATGTATATATGCATGTATATATACATGTATATATACATGTATATATATACATGTATATATATACATGTATATATATACATGTATATATACATGTATATACATATATAAAAGTATTGTGTTAATCTCAAAGCGCATAGTATAGCGTTGATTTTAAATGAAGAGCTAGAAAATAATAAAGTGCATATAACATAGATAGTGCAGCCTTTAATGGAATACCAACCAGCACATAAAGAATGTAAGACCAAGTCAAAACCAATGAAGGAAGCATGTATAAGTTATATGCTACTATGTAAGCATTAGAAGAGAAGTTTAAACTATTTTAAATACCTTTAGAATCAATCAAAGTCATGCTATTATCATGGGCTCCAACATTTGAAGGTGGCGCCATATAAATAAGAGTTTGGAATGCTTAAGAGGTCTTCAAATTCACATAATCTTGTAAATAGAATAGAGACTCAGTCAAGTGCAAACTTGGTAGCATTTTGTAAAGGAATTTGAATTAGGAAACTTGTTTTAAGCTTTTTGTCCCATATATCAAGTTGACCCAGCCATTTAAATGGTGAGAATTTGATGTGTTGCAAACTTGTGAGTGATTCGTTGCATGAGGATGAAAGGTGGCAGAAATAGTTACTTGTTTGTAGACTTTGGCTGCTCACAAATTAGTATAAATAGAGGTGCTCATTCTACCAGGTGAGAACTTGAGAAGAAGATTATTCATTTGCAAGCTTTAAACAAGCATGTTGATTTCTACCTCTTTGTTATTATATTGGAAAGATTATTTATTTCATTGTCATGTTAAAAGATTTGTCTTTTAGTTGTGTAAGATGCTTGGATATGCTTGCATATCACTTGGTTGCTTCTTGTTTAGTGATACCTTACTTTCGATATATATAAAAATAGATATGTATTCAATGATTACATCATTATATGAATATAAATACTATTCATACTATACGCAGAATATTGGTACTATATGAAGTATAGTAATACTCTAAGTGTGTAGCATAATATAGAGTTTTTTTGAGATACTTGATTGTTATGTCAGTTAATGTGAGTCAAAGGGAAGGTTGTTCCTAGGGTTAGGATAATCCACGGGAAAGGGAATAACCTAGAATAGAGTAGAATAGAATACTAATGGTCAAAATACAAATCAAGCAATTTTAGTGGTGAATATAGATGGCCCTCACTCAAAGTACTAGGTGTTAAATCTTTGGCCAAAGTAGTGTAGGTAGCCACTGTCTACACTGTCAATTCATTGTGATCCAAGTACATACTAGGCTGAGAATACCATAGAAATAGAGGTTGAATTTATGGTAAGCTCTAGATATGTAGGACACAACACTATGCTCAGGAAAGGATATTTGAAGGATGAGGTTACCAAACCAATCTCTTCGTCGAAGGGAGGGCCATCTTACCAAGTTTGGTAGATGTGCAGGGGACCGCAGTTAGTCCATGTTTGGTGGAAAAGCGCTTGAGTGATGCTTCTCCTCATGCAGTTGGCGGCCAATATTTGGGAGGACATTCCAGACCATTTGTATTTCTAGTTCATGTAAGCTTGTTGAAGCTATGTATGTATTCATGTATCCATCTATATAGAAATTGTATAAGTGAAATGTTATCTTGAGTATATCTATGTAAAGTGAAATCATGCTTATATTATTGGAAAGATTCTTTGTATATGCAATAGAAAATTTTGGAAAGGTTATGTTTCAAATGGTGCATTTATAATTGAAAAGAAAAGAAAATTTTAGTGCTCTTGTTGATAGATGCATAAACTATTAACTTGTGGGTAAAACTTAGAAAAATTATTGAGTAGAAAAATGGGCATGTTACACTGCAGCTAGTGGAAGGCCCAAATACTTACTTGATAGGTTTCCTTTTTTAAAATTAAAGACTCAGAATATGATTTTTAGTTCTTGGATTAATGAAGAAGAAGAAAACTTTTGATTTTTCTATGCTTACTTCCTAACCAGAGGCAACCATGTAGTTATCCAAAATCTTCTTGAAATTTTGAGCTTCCTTCACCTGATCTGTCCCAAACAACATTGTGTCATCAACAAATTGTTGATGTGTTATTGCTAGCAAACTCTTGGTTATTTAAATTCCTTCTACCTTACCTTCAGTTGAAGCTTTGCACAAAGACTACCAAGGACCTTGGTCATGATAATGAATAAGAAGGGGGATAAAGTGTCTCCCTATCTTAGCCCCCTTGATGCCCCAAAGCAACCTTCTGAGGACCCATTGATAAATAATGAATATCTTGGATTAGCAACACAATTGAAAATCTAGTCGAGCTAGCCTCTATGAAACCCAAATGCCTGCATCATCTTGAACGAAAAATGTCAGTCAACTTTGTCATAGGCCTTTTTGATGTCTAATTTTATCAACATGTTTTGTCTCTTTACTTCTTGAATTGATTGAATTGCTTCTTGGACTATGATAACCCCATCCAATATAGATCTCCTTGGAACAAAGCTTGTTTTCTCCTTCGATATTATATCTGAGAGGATCTTGTTCACTCTGTTTGCACCACCTTGGCCATTATTTTGTAAATTGTGTTACAAAGTGCTATTGGCCCAAATTTATCTAGAGAAATCAGTTTCTCCTTTTTTGGAATTAGGTTTATGAATGTGTTGTTTACCTCTTTTAAAACCTTATCTATTCTTCTAGAGTCCTTGATTTCCTCAGTCACATCGCCACCAATGATGTTCCAACACTTTTGAAAGAATACAATAAGAAAACCATCCAGACCTGGTGTCTTGTCTGGGTGTAGTTGAAATAATGCCTCCCTGATTTATTTTTCTGAGAACCCATCAACATCTCATTTTGAGCCTCTAAGACCAATCGTGGAATGTTGGAAAAAATTTGTTGATGCTCATGCCATTTTGAGCCATTCCAATTGTTTAGTAGATCTTGGAAAAATCCCACTGATTTTGATATGATGTCAACTATACCTTCCAATGTTCGACTGTTAGAGGTCTTAATACTTGTTATCATATTTGCTTCTCTTCTTACTCAGGTCACATTATGAAGTATTTCATTTTTTATCACCCTCACTTATCCACAGCTCCTATGACTTCTATCTCCAATAAATTTCCTCTTTTTCTAGAGTGTGCTCTAGCTTGTTTAATAGCTCTTTTTCCATTGCATATCTTGCTCCATCCATACCATTGGCAATCACACCCTCATTTAGAGATTGAAGATCTTCCTCTATCTTCTTTTTTTCTTTGATTTTTTTTTTTGAAACTATTCTTGTTCCATACTTTCAATTTTTGTTTTACTAACTTTAGTTTGAAACTACCTTGAACATTTTTTATCCCTCAAGCTTCAGTTCCTCCCACCACTGTCAAATTAAATTCATGAATTCCTCATCTTTGAACCTCATCTTTTTGAACTTGAAAGGGCGCCTCACTGGTTTCTTTTCACCTAGAATGTCTAGTTGAATTGGCTAATGATCTGACCTAGAGATGGGCATAATATTACCTTCAAAGAAAAGGGAAAGGATCCCAAGTCTCCCTTGAAGAGATATTTATCCAGCCTTTCAACGATGGTACATAACCCCTTTCCTTCTATTGGTCCATTTGTAAATCCCATTCCCCATTTGAATCTCCATGAGCATATTGCACTCTACAAAGTTTTCAAATTCCAATTAGGACTGTAACTTACTTTTCACCCCACCTTTTATCCTCAACTCTCATAATTGCATTAAAACCACCACCCAAAATGCAAAACTCCATTGCGAAATTATTACACACAACTTCTATCTCCTCCCAAACCTCCCTTTATTGAATGCAAGAAATCAGACCTAAACATTAATTAAAAGAAAACATAAATCAAAGGTAAAACTCCTAACCTTGCAGGAAATCCAATGTATGCTTGAGGCAACCTTTTCTACCAATGTTTTTTGAGGATTCCAAAGTGTTAAGAGTCCCCCAGATGCTCCTTTTGCATACACTACTTCCATCTTCCAAAATTTCAATTTGCTTTTGTACTATTCGACCTCATATTGAGACAATTTTGACTCTTGGATCAAAAAAATATCTTCCTATGATGCCTCCAGTTGACGTTGAACCAAACACTTCTTGTTAGGGGCATTTAAGCCCCTAACACTCTAATATATAAGCCTCATTTGATCCTCAGGAAGGGATACCCCTGTCCCTATCTTGAGCATTGTGTCTTTTTTTCTTCTGGCCTACAGCCTCCCCATCGATCTTGCACTTCTCATGGTTTGGAATTCTTCCTTTCTTTTTTATTTCGCCATAGTTGAGTTATTTTCTTATCACCTCTCTTTGCAAAATTCCTAGCTTCCCATCCTCCCCTTGAGGCAAATCGTTATTTTTTATTTTGCAACCACAACTAGCATGATTTCCCTCTACTCCACATATGACCTCTCACCAAAAATTTCTATCCTTTCTTCTCATCCCTCTTCTAATTCCTCTGGATCATAATTTTCCACCATCACCCCTCCTTGGCCTCCTTGGCCAATTCCACCAACTCACTTCCTAATTCTATCAAAGAATTGATATCTTCCTCCTTAAGAGTGTTATCGATAAGATCCAGAACCTTCAAAAATTTTGCATCCAAATCAATCTTTTGGCCCTTCTCCTCAAGATCTTGAAAATCCTCCTCATCACCCTGCAACCCTTCCAACTCTTGGGCGTGTGCTTCTTCATTAACCTGTTTTGGAATCAACTCTACTACTTAATTCAAAGAGCTTCCATTGACTTCCCCACCAGGATGCAACCCTTCAACTCCAACCCTAATGTCCTCATCCTTTTTCTTTTGACTCTTCAAACCCAAAACTCGCAACATCCTGCCTTTATGGCTTGAATCAAAGATTACACTATGTCTCCATTTACCCCATTTCATTATTATTTCTAGCTCTCTATAATAAGTGTTATTGGGCATGTTCTCCACACAGATCCTAACATAAGAACCAACACCATTAGGGTTTAACCATTCCTCAGCATGGAGGAACCCACCCATATGTTTCCCAATCTCCTCCAAAGCTTCCATATCCTAATATTCTAATGGTAGATTTGGAAGTTTCATCCAATCCTGAAGCTTCTCCATCCTATGACGAAGAGGATCAAAGTTGGCTTCCCACTTTTTGATATAGAAGCCAAAACCATCCATCATCCATATCCCACCCTCATTTCCTTTTTTACCTACCGAGATGGATAGATCACTATGAAATATTTGTTCTCTAATGGCTTTACTTGCAGATCTTCACCCCAATGATCCAATCACCACTTCTCTAGTCTTCCCCAATTTATTTTTTTCCCATACCATTTAACCAATAATCTATGACTTTCTAGATGTTGAATTATTGGTCTCATCACTGGTACATTTTGACCAATTTTTCAACGATGGCTCATCGAATTTTGACAGTTCTCGCTGTTATTTCGTCAAAATTTCGACGACATTTGAAACATCAAAATTCTGACCCGGTCAAAAATTGGTCAAAATGTACCAGTGCATAAATCCAGATCTGAGAACCATATTGCGGCTATTTTCTCAATTTTACTATTCACCCTTTCTCTCAGGCCACTTGATCTGCCATTTTTCCATGGGTCACCTTTAGAGCTTATTCCACATTTCATTACTCTAAAAGAGATTTGCATCCTGTCATCTTGTGCCGCCCATGGGAATCACATTTTCTCTTGATGTAATAGGAGGGGAAGACCATGGCTCCTCAAACCTCTTCCTCCCATGCCATTTTTTGCTTCCTCCCCAAACAAAATTAGGTTTCTGCTAAGCGATTACACCATTTCTTCTACCACCCTTTCCAAAATCCTTCTCAACATTTTTGCAAGCCCTTTGTTGCAGGGATTCTATTGGCCACTCCTTTTTTGCCTCCTCTTCTTAGGCACCAAGAACGTGTACCATAGACTCTTGGTTTCTACTAGTAAGATTTGTTACGATAACTTCCTCAATTTTAATAACTAGATTAAGTATCCATTTTTATTGTATGATAAAAATCTATAAGAATATAACATCCATAAAATCCCTACCTTTGCAAAGGGAAAAAATAAAAATACCTAGAGTGAAGAATTTATTCACTTGATGTCAAAGAAATAGAAAATGAAAAGAAGGATGATATAATATCCATAGATCAAATCCTATAGACATTAATTTTTACATATTAAAAATTATAATCATTAAATTTAAAGTTTCATTATTTAAATTAAAATTTATAATATCTCAAGTTTATAAATTTAATTTGACCATACGAATAAGCATAAATGCATGATAAGAGAAGATTGTGCAAAGTAAAATAGTTTTTAATATAATATATGTAAAGTTGATTATAAACATGTATAGATAATTTATCTTAACAACCATTTATACACAATAGCAAGGTCAATAAATCAAAATTTGGTTTTAGTTGTTTAAGGTGTGTTTTGAAGACATGAATGTTAATGTAATGCATATAAAGTAGAAGAAGATTTAGAATGAGAAAAAATATTATGGTTAAAATTTTCTATGTTTTAGATAATAAAAATAGATGGTTGTTGTTGTTTGGATAGGTAATATATAACATAGAACCATTGCCTTGTCCAAAATATCCATTGTAGTACAACTGCCTTAGCAAATTGCAAAATACAATCAGTTCATCACATGTTGCATGTAATGTATTAGCATTTTCTCCATTGTTATGATTTCAACCTTTTGGATACCATGTGAATTCAAGCTTGATACTTTAAATTGTTCAAGAATCTTGCTATAAATATGAGAAACACATATTGTGATATTTTATATTTCTTTCATTGTACTCATTCCAATTTACATTTAACTCAGTTGATACTAATGGAAAATTGATTGTAATCAATGACCTTCTCATATCATCTTCTACATCACTACTTGCAATATCAATTATTTCAATTGGTTGTATAAGATTTGTTATTACCTAAAATGGAAAATGTGCAAATAAATATCAATTTAGAGGACCATAAAATTATTTTGTTGAACATGTGGAACAAAAATCTACTTTGTTAATTTTCACTAAAATTATAATTACCTAAGAAAGATAAATTAAAAATCCCAAACTTATAAATACATATATCATATAAAAAAACTTGATTTGAAATGTCTTAAAGAGAATAATTATACCATGAACATGAAGATATTAAAGAAAATCATGAATGTGAAAAATTGAGATTTCAAACAATTTTTTATCATGGTGTGATGCCAAACCTAGGATGGGAGAAGTAGACTAGAGGTTGTAGGAAATACCCAAGTTGAGGAGAGATGATGGGAGCAGAGTATGCGGAAGCTCAGGAGGCATGAAATGGCGTGATTCATCCCTTTGTGATGGGAGCAAACACGATCCTTTTGGGTCAAAACTCTTGGCATCATCCTTCAAAACAACAAAATCAAAGACCATCTAGCTACAAAAAACCCTAGGAAAACGCAAACCCTAGGCCTTAGGAGATCTGGAACTTTGATGAAGGTGAGGAAGGGTGCTTTGGGAAGGGATCCAGCCACTTGAAGATTCCAAACAAAAAGGCCATCATCATTCCATAAAAATCCATGTGTCTCATCAAGGAGTGACTAGAAGAAAGAGCTTCTTTTGCAAAATGGGTCAGTCAGATACCTCCCAAAGACAAGATCAAGAATTAGTGGATGGATAGATGGGTTGATAAATTCAAGGTAAGGGTGATCCCTAATGACTTTTTCTAATAGAGTGTGAATCAACAAATTTGAAAAGGGAGATCATGGAAGGGGGCCCATGGATGATGGATGGTTCTAGCATCTATATCAAGGAATGTGAGTTGCTCTTCAATCTGAGCTCACATAAATTAGGAAAATCTCCAATGTGGATAAGACTCTTCAACATACCCTCAGAGTACTGGAGTGAAGAGGCCTTGAGGAAAATTGGTGATGAACTGGGGTCCTTTATGGAAATAGATGAAGATCTGGTAGAAAGTGATAGTAGATTCTTTGCTAAAATCTATGGAAATTGATTTGGAGGCAGGCCTTTGGGAGGAGTTAGAGGTCCTTTCAGAGGCAAGTAAATGGAAGCAAAGGGTAGAATTTGACCCTACAAAAGCTAGTTGGAAAGGAAAAACCCTCAGAAAGCTAAATGAAGCAACAAAAAAAGTGGACTATCCATTGGTTTAGGGAAAAATAAGGCAAGAGGATTTGTGTGAGCCAAGAATTTTTCCAATAGATCAAGTTGTGATCTCTCTGTCAAAGGTGTTGAATGAAGAAGAGCACTTGGAGATTGCAAAGGATACCTCAAGGACAAGATTGGATCCCAAAATAAATAAGCAAGTAGTCTCAATGATGGGAAAGGATAAAGACTCGGTGGAGAGGGATGTCTCCCCGCCCTTAGCAACAAAGAAAGGATTCAATAGTTATGAGATGAGGTTAGGGGTGTTGAATCAAACCTCACTGATAAGAGACAAAACAAAGAAGGAGCTCTATGACGCAAGAAAGGAAACCTTAGGGGCTAGAGCAAGTTTTGGGACTGTAGAGAAGGCTGCTTTGAAGGAAGGGTTAGAGGACCTTTGGGAAGATAGGGAATTTCGTCCACTCAACACATCAATTGAAGGGATTTGTAACTATATCATAGATAATAATGCATTTGTCTTAGATGTAGCATATGAGTTATTCGAGATAACCAACAATCATAGATTTGCACAGTGAAGGCAGAGTTGGATCAAGATTTGGGCCCCACCTTGGTGGGGGACGAACAAGAAGCCTAGGAATTGTTAGTTGCAAGAGAGGAGGAAGAGTAGTTTGAGCCCACTGGAAAGGTTGAAGATATAGTAGACCTAAGTAAAGGGATAAAAAAATTAGGCATTAGTCAAAAGAAGATTTGTAAAAAATATTTAGATTGTGGAGAAAAAAAGAGGACAAGAAGAAAAATAAACCAAGAAAAGTGTTGCATTGATGGAGATGTGGAAGGATAGGTTAAGATCACAAGATTTTTGAGATTAGGGAAGGGTTCCCCCTTCCCAAGGGGTCATGAGGCTCATATCATGGAATGTTAGGGTCTCAAACACCCCTAACAAGCAACAGGTGGTCAAGTGTCAACTAAAAATATCAGAAGTACATATTATGTTCTAGGAGACAAAGTTGACCAACCCTGAGGGAGTTATTTTTGGGAGAAGGTTGAAACTTTGGCATGGAAAATGGGTGCAATAAAAAGGTGCTTCGGGATGATTAGCCACTCTTTGAAGGCCACAAGTTGTTGTGGAAAGGCTAGTAGAGCAAAATAATTAGTTGAGTTATAATATAAGTAGCATCTCTTCTAACCTACAATTTATTTTCATAAACATTTATGATCCTATTGTGTTCTTAAGTAAAAATGAAACTTGGAGATAAATAACACAATTCTTGGTGGCACGGCCCAATGACTTCCATGTCCTAGGAGGTGACTTCAATGCTATATTGTATAGGTGGGACAAAAGAGGGGGGTACAAAGGAAATAACCCCAAGTAGACTTTGAAGAGTGGGTTGAAAGGATTCAACTAATGGAAATACAAATGAATAATGTTTCCTTCACTTGGACCAATAGAATAATAGGTTTCAACAATATAATGGAAAAACTAGATAGGTTCTGTGTAAAAAAGATTTGGGAGCCTTCCCCTTTGGACTAGAAAGCAATATTCTACCTTGGTCAGGATCTAATCATTATCTAATTCAACTCAACATCTTGGGGGATATAAGGTTGGTGAGGTTCCCTTTAAAATTTAAGAACATGTGGATGAACAATTGGATTTCTTTAATTTAATTAAGAAATGGTGGGGGGAAGGGTTCACAGTTGGCTCCAAGATGTTCAAGGTAGTATCTAAACTAAATATGATCAAACACTACCTAAAAGAATGGAACATGTCTCACTTCAAGAACATCTTTGAAATAAAGAAACACATAGAGGTGGGGTTGCACGCACTCAAGGAAGAAGTCTTTATTCATGGCATGAATCAAGAGAGACTCCTACAAGAAAAAAGCCTCATGAGTGAGTATGAAGAAGTATTGGTAAGAGAGGAAGTATACTGGAGACATAAATCTAGGGAAACTTGGATCAGGGAAGTGGATAAAAACTCAAAATAGCACCAAGTCCTACAGAAACATTAACAAGATATCAAAAATTAGAATGGCAGATGGTTCGATGGTAGAGGATCTGAAAGGGATTAAGGAGGTTGTCGTATTATACTTCAACAAGTTGTTGAATAATAGGGAGGGTTTGTATTTTCTAGCCCAACGTGGTATCTTACAAGGTATCCCTAGGTTGGTCTCAGAGGAGTAGAATAGGATGCTATCAGAGAGATTTTCCTCAGAGGAGATAAAGTTAGTGGTTGATCAACTACACTTAGACAAAGCCCTAGGGTTGGATGGGTTCCTTGTTTCTTTCTTCCAATGGTGTTGGGGGATTGTGGAGAAAGAGGTGATAAAATCCATTGAAGACTCTAGGAGATCAAGGAAAATTCTTAGAGAAATCAACAATACTTTCATAGCACTAATTCCTAAGAAAGAGTAGGATGTTAGGATTAAGGTTCTATCCACCTTGTAAATCTTATGTCATGGTTCCAACATCCTTGGAAAGTGTCTCTAGGCACTTAGGGTGTATTAGGAAAATATTTTGTAATATTAATTTTCACCATTGTTTGTAATATACTCATAAGGGGTGATGGGTCCACTAGCAGCGGTAAAGGTGACGTGTGGACATAAATATTTAATATTGTTTTGGACCCACATGTGGACACCTAGAATGGGATAATAAAAGATAAGGAAAAGAATAAATGAGTGACTGTTGGGATTTTCCAAGTGGGAGCTTGGAAAAAGGCAGCAAGTGGGTTGATGCAAGAAGTTGGGTCCACAAAATGCTCAAAAAGTGGAAGTGTTTTTGCTATTTTTTAAAATTTGTCACACTTGGACTAAAAATTTGAAACACTTATACAATGAATCTTAAAAAAATTTAGTAATATGAAATTTAGTACTTTGAATCTAGTTTCCAAATATGTAATTTATTCAAATACCGAGATGATAGAAATTTAATTTTGATAGGCATGTATAAAAACAACTTTTTAAAAGTAATTTATTTTACCATACCATGCATGTGTACGAACACCACTTTTTGACCTAAATAAAAGTATTTTTCTAATTCCTTTTGGGGAAAGATATGTAACAACATGAAGATTGATGGGGATTTTTTTTTTTTTTTAATATTTTTTTATTGAATTTTTATCGGCCCTAATTGTTGTTTTTTAAAATCAACATGTATGGATAGCATAATTGGACCTAAACTAAACATTTTTTGAATATTTTTCATTGTGTAGAGAATTTTCTAAAGATTGATGTTAACCAGAAAAAGTTATTAAAAAACAAAAAAACTGATATTTCAAGTTTATGGACCAGTTTGCTTAGAAATTAATTAAAAAATAAAAAACATAATCCAATCTTAACAAAAAATTATATATTTGGAAACTAAACATCGTGTTCTATAATGGGTTTTAATTTCATAGATTAATTTAGAAAAAAAATCCATCGACTATATTGCCAAAGTTGGACATTTCTCTTGAATTGCCTTATTTTTTTAGTAGTAGGTCAAAGACTAAGGGTTGGGTTGCCAAGACTTTCTTGAGCCTAAAACTGAGGCAGCATGTGCTTTGGGAATTCAAAATTTTAGAAACACGTACGTGTTATGAAATGCATACGTGTTATATAATGTGTACACGTTCTTTATTTGCCTGCTTGAAAATAGAAACGCGTATGCGTTCCTAAAATAGAACATGTATGCGTTCTTTATTTGCCCGTTTGAAAATAGAAACGCATACGCGCTCCTAAAATAGAATTCGTACACATTTCTTATATAACTATTTTTTTCCAATTTTGAAAAAATCATCTAAGCACATTTTTTCTGCAACATTCCTTTTTTGCAATACGAACCGATAGTACCATTTTCTGCACTTTTTAATTCAATCTTGTCTTGCACAATCTCTTAATAGGTCACATTCTATTAAATTTTTTGAAAAGACAACTGCAAGTTGAATTTTCACAAGAAGACTTGGAAAAAAAAGAAATTTTAGATGTATTCATATGTTTTTGTCCTTCAAAGTTTATAGAAGAAAGGATCTCCATATTATATAGTTTTATTTCAATATTTAAAGGAGGTAGCAATTGGAAAATAGGCTAAGAATCATTTGTTTTTTTATCAAGAGGGTTTGGTAATCATGGGATCAAAGCAAAGGAAAATAATTTTTTTAGAAAGTTAATGACACCCAAATAAATTGAAGCAAATAGATAAATGGTGGGAAAAGGACAAAGGGATAGAAGAGAAAGGATTCGTCAAATAAAAAATTTGGAAGCATCTAGTTCCATGAATTTTGAAGAGGAAACCATGAAGGGTGAGATGAATGTAGATGATGCAAATGTGGAAATGGTGAATTTATGGAAGAAAATGCAATTATGGAGACAAACCCAACTATACCTTCAACTTCAACTTTGCATAATATGGAAATAACACTGTTGATTGTCAGAATAGCATAGCAACAGTTAAACATAATATCACTATTCTGATCTCCTGAAAGAGAAAGAATAACACATGGATATCTTAACTCCCAAGGTCTTTGTAATCGGTTCTCGACTGTGCTGATTTCACTCAGTGGTTGATGTGAACTATAATGTTCAAGGGGCCTGCTGGTGTTGAGCTTCTGGATTGTTCTAAAATCAAACATAAATTCAAACCTACTTTAACTGGGGTTTTTAAAGAAACAGAAAAAGATAGATCAAAGCTTTGGAACCGAAGAGAATGATAATTCACCCAACTTAACCATACTTGTTACCTTTCGAGGAATTGCTAACTCAAACTGGAGAACAAAATCAACTTGTGATTAACACACAGCTTCATTCATTCACAGTGCTAACTTCAACAACAAATTGTAACTTACCATTTTTAAAAAAACATAAAATAAGATTTCATTCCTTGAAAGCTTCTCAAATCGAATGATTAACCCAAGATAAATACCATTCTGAAACACAATAAGAAGTAGATTTGAATCTGGTTGCTTCTACTGTTGATGAAACAAATAAGCAACATTTACAATTCTGGCACAATCACCAATGTACAGAAAACCTATGTCTTCAGATTGTTTCCATCTATTCTAAGAGAACTAGAAGGATACATTACTGCCTTCTATTCGAATCTAACTCCTACTCTATTTCTACTCTTAAGTTTCTCTTACTTCTTAGAAAATTACTACTGTTCAAAATCTATATCTCTATGTCTCTATGTCTCTGAACCTTTTAAAACTCTCTCTAAGAGGCAAAAAAAATGCCATATATACAGAATGTACCAAAAAGAATGCGTTGGCCCCTGTTTTAGGGTTTACAAAATATCAGTTCCTTACAGGAGGGTCGACCCTCAGATCTTTTCAGAATGAAGTTAATGTTGCATTCAATGGCACCCTTCGTGCCCATGTCGGTGAAAGATTGCTTCGGGGATGACCTCTAGATCTTTTGCAACTATGGCATTTACTTCTGGCCTCCGTGTCCACCTTTGAACTTCCATCAGAATCGCTTTGAATGCTCTAAAGCATTATCATTAATGTCGATCCCCCTTTTCCAGTAGCGATCCCAACTGTCACTGTGACTCACGGTTTCTTCCTCCTTTCTACCTTATTCTAGCTCCAGATCTTTCTGCAAGTTGACCATCTCTGGAAGTAGCATCAGACTTTTCGTTAGATCTCCACACCAGTGTTCACCGAGCTACTCCATCGGCTCGTTCACAGAGCAGATCTACACTGGTCGCATTCTGTTGATCTTCCTCACATGGGTAGTCAATCAGTCAAACTGCCCAGGGTTCGCCCTTAGTTCTCTCTAATTGGGCGAACACACTCCACGTGAGATTCTCGGGTGGTCAAAAGTCGTTCACACCGAATCGCATGTTGGTGAGACACTAATCGTGTCTCCCTGATGCCATCATACTCCTAGCAGCTATCGGCAAGACATACGGCGGTCGACAAGACACCATGGCGAGTGACCACAGTCATATCTATATCCACAGTGGGCACCAAGACAATCGTTATTGGCCAGACATCATAGTGAGTCTCCAAGGTTTATACCATTGCAGAGCTCCATTGGCACAACATCCGCATTTGGCAAGACAACCTTCAGTTGGCAAGAGGTCATAGTGGGCGCCAAGAGTCATACTGATATCCTTTTCCATTGGAAGGATCGTCGCTATCGGCAAGACTTTATTCCCTCGGCATGACATCACATCGAGCTCCTCTTCTTTCGGCGAGAAACCATCAGGTCAGCCAGACATCACATCGGGTTCCTTTAGTCACACTAAAGGTTTTAAAACCATCAGCGAGACCATCGTTTGTTAGTAGGACATCTTGTCGAGCTCCTCCATTCTCCCCGAGCTCATTCTGTTTCGGCGAGACCCTACCAAGTCGGTGAGACCTTTCGCCGAGACCCTCTGTAGTCGGCCATACCTTATGGCGAATATAAATCTTTTCCCGACGCCGTTCCATTTCGGCAAGAGTCCACCCTGTCGGTGAGACTTCATGTCGACGTTATCTCTCTCGGTGAGATCTTTCCGATGACATCCCCTTTTCGTCGAGACTCTGATAGATCGGCAAGACCTTATGCCGATATCATCTCATGTCAGCGAGACTAGATTCCTTTACTGAGACATTACACCGAAGTCACCCCCTTTCGCCGAGAGCTCGCCTCTTCGGCTAGACCTTATGCCGAAGGTATAACCTTTCGCCGAGACTTCATGGGTCAGCAAGACCTTTCATCAAGCGCAAATATTTCGACGACGCTAACCTTGTGTGCAATTGGTCGATGAGACATATGAAAACCTACAACGAATAAAATTTCATGGCGACTGGTGGATCCCAAATGAATAACACACTGCCAGTCGGCAAGACATCTGGAAGGTCTTGCCGACTCTCTCCTTAGAGGAAATTTATGCGAAACTGGATTGAGGGATGCCTTCCAACTGACCTCCTCAAGAGATATCTTTAGATGAGCGATTCAATCATGTAAAACAAAGGCCTCCATTAGTCCTTAGAAGCATATAAAATATATCATTTTTCACCATTCCACTTAATTTTAACAAAAAGAAACCCCACTTTAACTGAGGCAGAACCAAAATTTGACCGAACAAAAACAAACTCAGGAGGAAAACAAAGGAACTCCTAAGACCAAACCAGACAACCAAAGGCAAAGAAAACAAAAGAAAAGAGGGACCCATTTTGTTTCAGAATAAAATAGGGTGGTTATGCAAGGCATAACAAACACCTATGCAAACAACTTCAGGTATGTCTCCAAATCCACCTCTGAATGATATGGAAAATGCACCTATTCAAACAAATTATCCAGATATGTCTTCAAACCCAAGTCTTGATAATATTGATCTTAGTTATTTAGATGAAGTTGGATACACCATTGATGGTATCAATAATTCTTGTTTTGAAACAATGCAAAAACAAAATAATGATGAAATATCTTATATGAATGCAAATGAGAATGAAATCCCTCGTATTTATGAAAATGAGAATGAAATTCCTTGTATGTTTGAAAACAAAAATGAAACCCCTTGCATGAATGCAAATGAAACCACTTGTATGAATGAAAATGAAAATGTTATTTTTACAATTGAAAGAGATGTGTTAGATAACCTTCCTGTAAAGTTTCTTGGAGACAAATGAGAACTCATGGAAATAGATTACATAAAATGGTTTTTTATAGAAATAAATTAGGATTTCAATGTCAACTCATGATGCCATTGATGAAAATGTGGAAAATGCAAAAAGTGATGAAAAAATTAGGCATTTTTGTAAAACCAAAAAAGAAAGATGATTTAGTAGAACAAGTCATATCTAGTGTTGTTAATGCTATTGATTCTATAGGAAATAAAATTCAATCTAAAGATAAGAATGCAACTCATCGTGCAATAACAACTGCTCTAGTTAATAAATCAACTTCAAATAAAAGAATGTTAAGTAATATTAGTAAATATATAAAAGTAAATCCTAAAACTTTGATAAGAGCAGCTAAAAGAAGAGAAAGTATTGAAAAAGATCCAATTAATCAATGTTGGAGTTTTAGTGGTAGACTCCCAAGGTTAAACATGAAATTAACTAATGAAATCAAATATTTAATTGAAAAATATTGGCATGATAATACAAGAGTATCACCTAATATTAGAGATGTTTTAAAATTAAGGGTGGGATCAAAATCTGTGACCCTCATCCAAAGCATCTATTAGATATGACTCAAACTGAATTATATAAAAAAAATTAGATGATTCAATCTTACCAAATATTAGCATAAGTCAAAGATCATTTGAAAAATGTAAACCTTGGTATGTTAGAATTGATAAACAACGAATCTCTTGTTGTTGTAAAACTCATGTACAATTTTGTTATTATTATGATATTTTTTGATATATACGTTGTACTTTGCCTGCTAACCAAATTATGTAAGACATTTGTGGTATTAATATGCCACCTGAAACAATCAAAAATTTCATATCATGTTTGTTTTGTGAAGCCTCTAATGGAAAATTATTTTATTTAAATGCATGTATTCCTGGACAATGCGATAAATTTGATAACTTTTCATTGTTAGGAGAATGCATGCATGAAATTAGTTTACATGAATTTGGACAACAATTAGTGGATGTTAAAAAAATTAAAAATGTTGAATTTATTCTTTAAAAGATGGAAAATTTGGAAAACATTGTGAGATAATTATAGAAAAAATTAGTGTGCATGCATTTATTAAGGAATTTAAAGATAAGATTGTACCTAAATATGTAAAACACTCTCAATATGCTCATTGGCTTGATGGTCAAATTAGTACATGTAAGAACACATTCCCAATTGGAACTATATTGTTAGTTGTTGATTTTGTAGAAAACTATACTCTTGCTCCACAAGAAGAAATTCAATCACAATATTATAATTCAGTGCAGGTGGCCATATTTGTTCATATTGTATATAGACATGCAAATGATAGTAGAGAAGATAATAATTTTTTTTTAGAGAGTACCATTTTTATGTGAGTGATAATCGATTAAATTCATTTGAGTTTGTTCAAAATTTAAAAATTTTAAAAAGAGAGGAATTCAAATGAGAAAACATCTCATATGGTTGGATAATTGCACGGGTCAATTCAAGAATGCTAGAATGTTTTATTGGTTATGTAGAGTTCATAAGGAAAATAATATCCAATACATGTGGATTTTTTTTAAAGCTAGACATAGTAAAGGAGAACATGATGGAGTAGGTGCATGTGTGAAAAGAGCTCTTGCTAGAGAGCAACTAGAATTTAAGGATGCTATGCAATTTAGAGATGCGCGTGCAATTGTAGATTGTTGCAATACAAAATTATCTATAAGAACAAGCGAGAGCTCAATAATTTGACGCTTCTTTTGGTTAGTTGAAGAAAATGATTTCACTGGCTAAGATTTCACCAATTTAGTCCATCCAGTTCCAATACTGTCCAATGTCATAAACACCAGAGGTGTGAAAATACGTAATGGCCCAAGAATGGCAACATCCCACCTGTTCAAACAACCGCCCACCAATGTCCGTCATATTAAATATGTCACTCTTTATTGAATTTTTTTTTTGCATGACATGTGTATGTTGTTGTTGCACCTGAGGGGAATGAAGAGGAGACTGGACATTGGTTGGCTAGATGTGTTGAGAGAAAACATAAGTTGGTACATCCTAGAGTGGATGATGACAAAATTGAGTATCCAATTGGTTCTGTGGCTGTTGTTGGCACCTGGCTTCAAAAATATATAATAAGAAAGAATGGCTTGCCTACATTTGAAGTCTATGAAATACACAATAAAATTATACATTACCCACATTTGATTTTGGCAACCAATATAAAACTAGTTAGATATCAAGGGATGCATGCTAATAAAGTGTCATGGAAACTTTCAATGGATGATCATGATACAATCATAAATGCATTACAAAAAAGAGAGGATGCAAATGATACAACAGAGTAAATAAATATAGGTAAGTATATAGTTTTATAAATATTTAATTTATAGTTTATATATAGTTAAAAATTTATCACATATACATGTCTATATATATGTTAGTCTTTATTCATTTCCTAATTATAGTTCTAAATCATTTTTTGTTTCAGGTCTCCCAAAACTAGATGTATTACAAAAAAGAGAGGACATGCATATATATTACAATGGAATTAGAATCTAGAGACAGGTAACTATATATAGTTCTAGATACATTTAATTGATAGTCAAAATATAAAACTAAATAATTCATTGTCATTTTATAAAAAGTTTATAATTGATTCCATATCCCCTCAAGCCATTCTCTTAGGACCCCTTAATCCATCCTCTTATTGACCCTTAATCCATCCTCTTCCATCCCCTTAATTCACTCTCTTAATTCCCCTTAAGCCATCCTCATAGGACCCCTTAAGCCATAGCCTCTTATCTACCCTTAATCCTTAATCCATCATCTTGCATCCCCTTGATTTACTCTCTTAGCTCCCCCTAAGTCATCCTCTTAGTACCCCTTAATCCATATCCTCGTATATCTACCCTTAATACATCCTCTTGCATCCCCTTATGTCACTCTCTCAACTCCCCTTAAGCCATATCCTTGTATCTACCATTAATCCACCCTCTTGTATCCCCTTAAGTCACTTTCTTAACTCCCCTTAAGCCATCCTCTTAGGACCCCTTAATCCATATCCTTGTATCTACCCTTAATCCATCCTCTTGCATCCCCTTAAGTCACTCTCTTAACTCCCCTTAAGCCATCCTCTTAGGACCCCTTAAGCCATATCCTCATATCTACCCTTAATCCATCCTCTTGCATCCCCTTAAGTCACTCTCTTAACTACCCTTAAGCCATCCTCTTAGGACCCCTTAATCCATCCTCTTACATCCCATTAAGTCACTCTCTTAACTCCCCTTAAGTCATCCTCTTAGGACCCCTTAAGCCATATCCTCTTATCTACCCTTAATCCATTCTCTTGCATCCCCTAGGCTTTAGGTCCTAGGGTTAAGGGTTTAGGATTCATATCCTAGGGCTAAGGGCTTAGGATTTCTATGGTTCATGAGATGCTTATAATAAAAAATCTATATGGGTTAAGGGTTTAGGGTTCATCTCCTAGGCTTTAGGTCCTATGGTTTAGGGTTTATGGTTTATAGGATTAATGAGATGCTTAGAATAACAAATCTATATGGGTT